>JAVFBZ010032308.1:0-11005 GCA_032466195.1 Katharina tunicata
TTGTCTTGTCCTGTAAAGGGTTGAGAATTATATGTATGTCGAAAATCTCCAACGGCATTATAGTATTGATTTGTACAGCGCATTTTATGTACAAAAAGAAGTCATCGTCTTTAAAACGGCGCTCAATCGTGTATATAGGTCTGGATGTTTATAGACGTAATCACTTGGTGGTTGGTAAGGGGTTGCCATTCAGCCGCTTTCTATATTTTTAAGACTTAATACAGCTTGCAGAAAGAAGCTCGACAAATGTGTAGGCACGTTGGCCGTTGGTTATATAAGCGCCTATTGGATATAGCCGTATGAAAACACAATGTCCTTTGTAGTTGTTTCGCTCTAGCCTCTATAGACGGTAGATCGCGTTTGATTTTACGTAACATTATCAACCGGCACATCCACGAGGGGGCAGCCACGACGAGACAGGCTTACCCTAGCTGCGAACAATGACGTTACACTTTCGGATTTTAAATTAAGCAATTAACGGCTATGCTTTATCGGTTGCAAATGTGACACGGTCAGTTGTCTTTTCAAAAACACTTGGAAAATAATATGTTTTTGTCGAAATTGGCTGGACTTGTCCTTTAAGGCGTACTAGATACTGCAGCGTTTTGTGCATTCAGATATCTAATTATTAATTCTGACGTAACGCTATAGATGCAAGAGCGTAAAAGACTAGGTTACTGAATAATGATTATAATTTGTTGTATCAAATAAGTTAACTTTTTTGATAAAGTTTTTTAATGAAATTCGTTGCAGTGACGAACTTGATTGCGAATAGTCGAAATGTTAGATGCGGTAAGAGTTGCGCCAGAAGTCGAATTCCTATAATTGCTTAACGACTATTATAACAATGTATTAATTAATTAATGTAATTAATTAGTTTAATTAATATTTCTTATTCTGTAAAAAATAAAAGATAATAATAGATACAAAAATTGAAAGCTAGGAGAGATGTGAGTAAAGGCATCATTTCCTTCATTATACACTACCTGGTCTAAACCACCCTTGTCCTAAACGGAAGGAATTATTGGACCAAAAACCGGTCAGTTTAGAGATAATAAAATGGCGCCTCATTTTGCTCAAGTAAAGACGGCGAAGTTAACGAACTGTTGCATCAGCAGAAATTTAATATTCGCAGAGCCCTTGACGTGTCCTATTACGTAAAATCCGACTAATTCGTTCGAAAAACTGGTTCATTCGTTCCACACGACCTGTCTTGATTTACAAAAGATACGAAGCAGACGATCCACACATTGTATGCCAAAATAAAGTTCCAACAAATCACGCAAAATACTGCTCAGCAACTGGATCGTTCTTTCCAAAAGCACTTTAGTGAGGTACAGTGTTTACGAAATGGGAAGTTCTCTCCAACACGATACATGCTAATTGGAACCTTTCAGACGCATTAAAAAGTAACTGAAGTTAAGATAATTTATTGCGTGCGTGCATAAAAAAAAAAACCATTTAACATAATGAAAATCCAAGTGCCCGGGCCTTGGCTTGAAATGTTTCATTTGTAAAGGGTATTATCGAAATTACCTAGATTTAATTTAGATTGTAGCTTAAATATGATATAAATAAAATGAATGTTGACACCCTCCCCAAAACACCCCTCCCCAACACCCTTCCCCATTCTCCTCCCGGACACCCCTCTACACTCCCTCCTTCCCCACCCTTCCATAATAAGGCATACTATGTTAAAAAAAATGATAAGGGCTATCCTATAATGTCTTATTTTTGTAACAAATAAATAATAAAAACGTATTTCTTACTTTACAGAAGACTCACAGGATTTGACCAGTCTACAGTGTGGTCAACACAAGTTCGACTTCGAATATCGCCTACTGCCGGATCTTCCCTCCTCCTTTGAAGGAGAGTACGGCTACGTTAGGTTCTCAATAAAATGTGTCATCAGTAAGCCGTGGAAGTTTGACCACACAACGAAGGCGGCCTTCACGGTCCTGTCAAAACTCAATCTCAACACAGCAATAGGAGCGCAGGTGAGTTTCTACTACTAATTTTTGTGTTTATTGGCTCCAAAAAAAAGTAAGTTTGGGATGAACGCCCGGAAAGGTACGAGTGTTCTTTGGACCAGAAAGAGTATGTCCTTTTACGCATGTGTAGTCACCAACTGACAAAAATGACGTAATAAATCTAACTAGCCAATCAAACAATACTGACATATTTGATGCTAATCAGATTTGAACTGTAAAGCCTTGCATCTTTCTGACAAGCAACCACCTACTAACTACCATTTGCTTGAGTTTCGTTTCGTTTATGGACAAAGGGCCTCTCCGGTGTAATCTGAAAGTATATGGCCTTGACACAGATAATCCTCTAACTTCTGCAGTACAAGAGGTCAAATCAGACTTTGGATATTACGCCGCCAGCATGTAAAAAAGTTGCCAATCACTTACCAAAGTCAGGGTAGCTTCCAAACTAATTACACTTAACATTGCACTGATATATGTGAAATGACCCTAAGTGGGACACAAAGCAGAAATAAACCAAGTCCAGATAACCTCACAAAGCTTAACATCTGATTGATGTTCTATGGGATAACTGTCAGGAAAGGATAATTAACAAGAATACGTGCTATACAGACATTGCAAACTAATATTTACCTAACAGATGTATAATCGATAGGCCTTTTCCCCACATTTTATTTTTTTTCACAGCAAATCGAGGAGTAAATAAGGCCAATTTGATGGTCAATAAGAAGTCATACAAACCTTTGTCGCGCTTAATTATATATTCTACTGTTATTTAAGTCCTGAATTTTTAACAGGTGTTTTTTCTGAAATTATGGGTCGGTTGAACGGTTGATGTTCTTTTTTAACGACTAATGTGTACCGAATTTATTGGTATAATATAATCAGGGTTTTTTGTATTGTACACAGTGTTAGCCACGGATATTGCATCTTTTAATATCACGTGTCAGTTGTTTGTTGGCATTTTACCAACATTTAACATCATGTCTCAGATCTTTACATCATTTATCAATTAACATAACTGGAGAATGTAAAGTTCTAGCTGTTGAAACGGAGTAGATAATAGTCAAGGCAATAGGATTTCTTTTGCGATCCTCGCTTAAGATTGTGTCCAGTGCGTTGAGCTTTAATGGGTTACTCCGCCCATAAACTATTCGCCATATTCTTATCTCAGGGCGCAAAGATATCTTGTAATATTGATACTGATATACCCGTAAATAAAAGTTTGCAATGCCGATAAATTGATCTGCAGATGTGTTTAACATAAATGCACCTTCCACGCGAAAAGAATGTCCTTAACATTAGCCTGTGTAGCTTCATTGAAGAGTCGACTGTTTCAAGCATTTCCTCTAGTTTAAGATAAAACTTTTAGCCTTATATTTGAAATCGAGATAGTTTGATCATGAACCCAACACATTTATGTGTGCACATTTAATGGAGCGTGCTATCCGAAGTATAAATATACTTAATATATCACTTTCTCGCTTATACTTTAGTGAAAAAGGCCCTAAGCATAAGTGAAATAAAAGCCTTCTTGGCACCCCCTGGCCATCACATAAACCTCTTAAGTATGTCTTCTATTGAAGTGCTCTTGTGGTGCACCTAATGGAACTGCAGATCACGTATTGCTTGATTGTTCAAACCACATGGGTTCTCGACAAAACATTTGGACGGGATCTCTATATCTGGATACAGTGTCACGGTAACATCAGTCGTATTGTTATTTGAATATAACAACTGGATGAATTAAGCCGTTGCGTTATTGAACAAACTGGTCGACTTCAGTAAAAATCATATGCATTTATTATCAAGTTATGTAAAACTTCTTGTTGAAGGGGGCATTTACAAACTGTGCACATATATGTAATCATTGTCATGTCTTGGTCGTCCTCAGAATAAATGCTTGTCATTTTTAGTATTCAGCTTGTACCCAGAAGCTGAAAATCCATAAAAGTAATGCTTTTGCTATGTAAAACTTATAGCTTATTTTTCGACGTTTCCTATCCAAGTTTCCAATCTAAAGAATATGCACCATTGCTATAATTGCCAGATTTGATTCTTTTTGTATTGCAATGTATTGTAGGGCAACTCACCGAGTCTTTGTCAATGCTCTCCTCGGTCCTAAAAATGTTTGAAATGATCCCACTTTAAACATTCCGACATTGACATTTTTTATCGTCATTCTGCTAACTATTCGGCAATTCCATTCATTTTTTTTTAAATATCGGTAAAAACCCGTTGAAGACTCGCTCTAAGACCTCTACAAAAGTCAAAATGCTTGCAGCGATATTAAAACCCAGTGCTGACGTTATCGTTGGGAGCAAAATATTCCTATTTTAAAGGTTAAAAGGGGTGTATTTAAAGAAGGATATCAAGCATTATCCCATCCGTTGAGATCATATCAAAGCTTTCAGATATCATTTCCTTAGACAAACATTTGTTGTCCGCTAAGACCAAAATCATGTGGAAGAATGTTTAAATTTTGATAGATGTCGCTTCATTTAACCACCAGATTTTGACAGACGACTTGATAACACACTTGTCACGGCTTTAGGGGGAAACGTCTGACGCGTTAACTTACGATGACAATTTCGAAACTTCTGTTCTACGCGTAAACACAAATTAATTAATAACAAATATATTTGACATCTTGGATCGTAGTCATAAACTACTTAATTATTTTTTAAAGTTGAAACATATTTAACCAAATGCCCACCATTTATTTTCCAAAGAAAAAACAAGTATGAAATAATTTAGTTTTCGTTTTGAAAGTGACGCAAATAATTTGCCATTTAGCATAAAAAAATGTGACGAAATCTGGTACCTATGTTTATTTAATGAGGTTTCAACTTTAAGATATACTTAAGTGCGATGAGAGATAATGTAAAGAGAACGAGATTGAATTTTGTTCTGAAATACTACCTGGTACCTTGAGATGGAGCGCCACACAGAATGTATGAACAACAATCAAAGAAACCATCGACCGGGCGGGTACAATTTGTCCTAGTGCATCTCTGTAATTGTATCTTATCTTTGAAGTTAATAGAATTGTAAACTTCTCTCCTCGTCCTACTCAAATATACAGCAAACTTTACAGCCATTGGATTCGTGCTGGAAGAGATCGCAAACTTAGGAGAAAGCCTCATGCAATAGTATTTTTCAACCAAACACAATGATAGCAATGACTGTATGGTTACTATTTGAAAATCAAGTTATCGTTTCTAACAGCTACTTAGTTCATTCGTCATATATTTCCAATTGCACAGGGTTAGTGTATGAGTTCTATCAGGGTAAAGCTATCGCTATAATACAACCTGGGTGTTATTGTGTAAAAAATTCAATAATTTAAAAGGAATGCGGTTTTCAACATGCGACACTTTCGTCGAAGCTAGTAAGCAAAGTAACAATTTAAACGTATTTTAATTTAAAGAGGACAAAACAACAAACAACTAGCCATTATCAAACAGTAGACCCTTTCAAGTTGTTAACCGAACTGCTATTACCTTATTGTTGGATTCTGTGTTTTCCACTTAAATCCACTTAAATTGTTGGTACTTGGTAGTGACTGTTTTTTGCTGCCTTTCGCTTTATTTTAATCATACAAATTAAGTCTTTATGGATAACAACTTCTTTATTTTTTCTCAAGCAACATTTCGATACAAATACTAGTACCGTTGTCAATCATAGTGTACTACATGTAGTTCCTGTATCGAAACGCCGCTTGAGATAAAAAAATAAAGAAGTTGTTATCCATGGAGCCATAATTTGAATGTCTTCTTAGCTTCTAAATTTCTCTCTAAAAGATGTATAAGTTAATCATCATGAGCTTGTGTCGGCTGACCTGATAACAGTCCTATTCGAAACATCCTTTTCTGCGACAAATCTGAATCATAGAGTTAAAAACCTAGACAGACTCTGGTAAATTGAATTTCCCATTAATTAACTTGATAGTATTGGTCGAAAATCATATAACTATATATTTTTGAATAAATGTAGAGAAAGACAATTTTGCTTGCCTCCACCGGGATTCGAACTCTAAGCAGGGCAAGCGCTTTAACCGACTGAGCCACAGAGGCTCACGGTAGAATGAACTAATTTTTATCCAGGTAAAGGCTGCGAATATTATCTGTATATATAATATGTCCGGAATGTACGAGAGACAACGTATCAACTATAGAATGGTACATGACATTTTCATATATGCCATCAAACACAATTTCAATATTTCCAGACACCTGTCTTATTCCAAAGTGTGTTGAAAAAACATTAACTTAAATTTGTAAGAAAATGTTTTGTAGTCGAGCGTTGGCCGGGAACTTGACAGTCACATTATGGCGATAAATGCGACACTTGTGGTTAAGATAACTTGATCTGTAATTAACGCTGATGTAATAATTGTCACTATATTTGAAACATGGAAAATAAATACCGATACTAAATGCCGGGAAAAGAATCATTTGGAATAAATCGGTCAAACTTCAGGGATCAAACGAATGGGATGACGTCAATATTCATTAAGATACCAAATGCAGACAAGACAATTGCAGGTTGTCTAATCGACTGATGTCGACAATTTTGACTGGAAGCAGACGACAGGCAATTCTCGCCCACGTGATCGATCGTTCTAATTTCTAGCTAAACATTTGAGCTTGTTGAAAAACAGAACTTGGAAGGGGTTATTTGGTGGTCGATTCGACCATCAGATCGTGCCAAGCAACTTGAAAACACTGGTGAGATTAGAGCTATCAAACGCTTCAACCCTCCCTCGATCTTAATAGTCTAACATTGTCTCCATGCACAAAATATGTGAAAACTAACCGAAAAGTAGATTGATTCCCCTCCAGAAATATATTTAATTTGGACACGACTTAACTCAGTGATCCATCACTGATTCATGGCATGCGCAAAACGAAGACTATTTCTTACATATGCAGCATATACCGACTGCCCTAAAGTAGTTAAAGTAACATATTATCCCTGCTTAGTTGTCCTCAGGTCGAGACGACTGGAACTTGATAAAGACAGGATTTTGTCAATCGATATCTGAACATGAGATTGTTTGTGCCACAAGACTTGAGACAACTCTTGTGGGTTAGGTCCTCTGACGAACCTGCATCAGCAGGGATATTTATTGTATTATGTTCCTTTTTGTGAGTTAAAACACTCCCGACCTTAATCCAGTAATTCTAATATCATTTCAACACACAACAAAGGGGGCTTATTTTTCTTCCTGTATATATACTGTTGTGTCTTCTGTTGTCAGTGTCGTTATGGTTTCTTTTACCCGTTGGGGCTGGCACGCCGTCATATGAGTGAAATAACCTTAAGTACTGCGTCAACCTCCAATCAAACAAACAAAGAAACACAACATGGGACCAGTCATTGGAGGCACACTTGCAAAGCTTTATGTCTTTACGTTTGTGTGTCTCCATATATATTTACACCCATAACTTTTTCATTACATTCTTGAGTCTCATATATTTCACTGTCGCTGTTTTAACTTTAATGTTGTAATAAATAAGACCCATAATTTCAGAATAAAACTTATTTTTAAAAAGGGATTAGTTAGCGCTCACCCTTATTTGAGAATAAACATTATTTTTGTACAAAGTGAAAAGAAATGTTATCGAAAGTGTTGCCATAGCTACGATTAATACTTTAAGCGCCATTTAAGCACCCTATGAACGAGACAGTTATAACAAGGACGAGCTGTTCTTTGTCGATCGATTGATGTTTTGTGGGCCACAAGATTGAACCGGAAGACTTAATACCCCTCGAGTGAACTTGTGGTTAATAATAAGCTGCCAATAAGAGCATCATGTTAAACATAATACGGGAAAATTCTAACATGATTTTCTATATTGTGAGTGCACACTCGCCGAACTATAGCTAATAGATCTGACATATTCACAACTCACTCTGTGGGAGCATTCTACTCAGTTATTATCTTATTCAAACACTATCCCAATACCGTGGATAAAACAATATGTTCACAGTCAACAAGGATCAACAACGTGGGCTGAGAGTATGTTCTTGTTCTTCCCATTGATCTCATCACATTAGCCTTTTAACATATTCCCTGATCCAAACAAAACCCAAAGAATTTATCATTTTCAAACAAACCAAACATTTTGTGCACTTCAACCTAAAGATTCTGTAAGTAAAATCCATATTCTGCTATTCTCCAAAGAAACTGATTATCCGAATACGTTTAATTGAACCAGCAGGTCGTACCAGACGACTTGAGATCACCCTTGTGGATAGACTATCCAACCACTCGAACATAAACAGGGAATATTTCGCCACTCTGTTCTATTTTGTGAGTGCTTACACTTGACCTCTGGTTAATAGATCTATCATCAGGCCCTTACACAAAATGGAGTCTGCCGCCAAGAAAAGATCGATCTCCATTCTGGAATAATTTTATTCAAACAACGTTTCATTTCAAGTAGCTCATTTGCTGCACGTTGCAAACTGCTGAATCACTGTAGTACACCTACCGCTAACAATATCGGTTCAACCTATGATATGTCAGAGGGGCTACAAAGGTGTGTTTTTCTTCCGATAACACTCATCAATGCCGTTGTAAAATTGTCATATGAGTGAAATACCCTTCAGTAAAAAGAGACCGAATATAGAATGTCATAAAAAACATTCATGATACAAGAAAAGTGGAACGCGCAACAGGCTGGTTTTTAGTTAATCGATGCCTTTTAAGTCGAACCCCAGCGAGTGTCCGACGACCTGTTACCACTTTTTCTCGATAGTCGTCAGACGAGCTAAATCCGGAAGAAAAATGGTGACATTTTATTCTATTCCGTGAGTATACATAGTCTCCGATCCATACCTGATAGATCTCGCATCCACCCCACACACACGATATCGGATCAGCCGCCAAGATATAGACACGTTTCCAGTTGTCAATAATCTTATATACACACCACAGTAAACCTCAATCTTACATAATCTCAAGTAATCCCAGATGACATCGAATTTCCTTAAGTTGAACGGTTCAAGTGCTGGAATCGAATATATAACCTTTTTTTTTAATAACCTAACATCAATATCCTCTAGACGAGACAATCAGAAATTGAAAGAAGCTGTTTTTGTTTGTTTGATTTTTGTCAATCGATGCTTATTAAGTGCAACACTAAACATGCCAGATGACTGGAGAACACTATTCAGAATAAAACCGTCCACAAGGATCAACAACGTGGGCTGAGAGTGTGTTATTCTTCCCATTGATCTCACCAGATTAGCCTCTTAACATATTCGCTGATCCACACATAACCCAAAGAATTGATAATTTTCAAACAAACCAGACATTTTGTGCAGTTCAACGTGAAGATTGTGTAAATAAAATCCATATTCTGGGATTTTCCAAATAAAGTGATTAACTGAATAAGGTGTCAATTCCTAAGGAACGAGGGGAAAGATAGCTGTCTCAAACTATTAGGTGATCAACAATCTGAAAACATAAGAAGTTTTCCAGTCGTCTGCTAGCGATGAGTTTGATTGAAAGTAGACACGTGATCGATTACAAGCAGATTACAATTAGTAAAATACATAAGATCAAGGTGTTCAACAACAAGCATAATCATTTTATTCTACACAGATTTCAATGTACCTTTAATGGGAATTTGGGTTTGAATCCACGTACGCATCTATACTCTAGATGTAACTCTCACAGATAGAATCTAAAAGTAGACAAAATTGAGTCCCTCATCAGAAAGACTACACCCAATTGTTTTCAGCAGTATCGGGCTTGGGTAGACACGTAAATTGACTGACCCTGTCGAAGGAGGCATCACTTCTGAGAAAACTAGCTCGATGTACACACCAAACAAACAAGTAATTCGAAATATCTGAAAGCGGGGTATGATATCAAAACGAAAACTATTGTAACATTGAACTCTCTCGAAATTAACATGCTTTATGTATAATACATTTTATATCATGGCTTTTAAAACATCTTGGTCCCATATTCATGAAGCAATTTAAGTATTTCTTAAAGTTAACAATAGTTAGCCAAAAGTTAAACCTCATTTTAAGTACATAATACACATTTACTTTTTCTTATTTTGCGACTCTAAATACCAAATGAAACTAAGTTTCATTGGAAAATAGAAGACTTATGCATGTGACAAATCTGAGAAATCCGGAATAAGTCGACCAATGAGCTCATTCGTATTTGCTAGAATAGAAAACTCAAGTCAAATGAACAAATGATTAATTCGAATAAAGATTCAGGTTGAATATAAATTCCAGGTATATATTACATACCACAGAACTAGTGAAGTATCAGCCAGCAGCACTTAAACACTCTAAAGATAAATATAAACTTCCCTACATGTTTCCGGTTTGGATATTTAGGCAAACGCCCACAGCCACCTTACTTGGCGGATCGGTAACAATGCTTGGGAGTCCTTTCGCTTGAGACGATGTGATCATCATTCTTGGTTAAAGTTTGTGTTGACTGTTTCCGCCCTATTTATTTGATGGCGCTATTAGCCATAGGTTGGGATGTGTGTGCTCACAGAACAGAACAGAATGTTACAATTATCCCTGCTTATGTTCTCAGGCAGACGCGACTTTACAAACGCGGGTGTCATCAAGTCGTCTGGCAAGGCCCGCTCGTCGAATGAAGATATATCGATTAACAACAAAACATCCTTCTAAAAGTCCCTGTCTTAGACAGGCAGCAGATGTTTAAAAAGGATTTAATGATCGATCGTCTGAAGAAGAACACCCTGTCGACTGCTTTCAAACTTGTCGATAACGAACGACTGGGCAATATCCAATGTTTGTAGTTAGTTGATCACTTAACGATACGGAAATCCACTCCATCCTATCCACTCCGCAGTTTCTTCTTCATCCTGAGGACCTACATATTAAGGACACATTATTATATCTGACACAAACAACCATAAATGTATGCTGCTATTGAAAATGCTATAAATCCTTATTTACAAAATGCTTTTTGGAAAGATGTATTCTCGGCTTGGGGCGACTTCCAG
>JAVFBZ010032318.1:0-11003 GCA_032466195.1 Katharina tunicata
GGAATGAACTGAACTTATCGATTGATTGGCCAGCCGAACCACACATATCGATCAGCCTGTTAATGTTTGGTTAGAGAGAGTAACGGTTTAACAATCCAATTAAGCGCTTATATAACGTTTAATTTGTTTCCAGTTTGACTATTATAGAGTGTTTTGTTTAAACGGCATTTAGAAGCTGTGCACATAACAAAAACATGACTAAGATGGATCTTCCAGTTCTGGGTACATTGATAAGCAGTGATACTAGGCCGACACCTCGCTTATCAATATACCCAGAAGTTGAAAATCCATCACAGTCATGTTTTTGTTATTTTAGAGGGAGCTGCGTCAGATAATTCCAAAGTCTCTGTTAAAGCAATCTGATATTATCACTATATTGATTCTATAGAGTTAATAAATTCATATACGGACATTGTAGATTAGATCCACAGACGGCTTTTTCTATTAGAACAATTAGTAATTCCTGTGCAAGACCAGACACGGGCGATTTGCGAGAAGCTGCAGTTGCCGTGGTGCTTACTGAGCAAAGGGTAAATACGCAGTGTTTACTCGTAATTTAAAAGTAAACACTGGCATAACGTCATTCTAATGTTACTAGGATATCATTTTAACGTAGTCATACTGTCAGTAGTCAAAGCTAATTATTACAGTGTTATTTCACAAGTTAAAAGTATATTCAGTTGAGATTTGTGATCATGGCTTGAAAACGGTCTTAATGCCGAACGCAACCTTGATAAATCCGATCTTGTTTACCCCGGTTGAGCCGAACGTTGCACCGAAAATATACCAGAAGTTGTTAATCCATAATATCTTATGGAATTCTGCCTGTATTATACAGTTCGCTTTCTGTTAACAATGTCACTAATATTAGTCAATAAATAACAACTACTTTGGACCCAGCAGATTGAGGGACGATAAATCACAAATGGATACCATATTCTCGAATAGCAGAAAACATATATTGGCCTTCAAATTTGTCTGAAATCCCCAAACCAAGGATTGAATTTCACCGGCTCTTTGACGCCATCTATATAGTCGGTGCAGATTTGTAAGGCGAATGTGAATGTTTTTCCAGTTACATTGCATTGCTGATGTAGACCAGGAATAAGCCTCAACAAAAAATCCACGTTATCCATGGAACCACCGAAAAACTTCCTTATATAGTCCTACATTAATTGTATGGTACACATACCGACGACGGGAAGACCTCGATCGAGGTGCAGGATTTGGAGGGCCTGTTTTTCTGTGTTTTATTTATAGACCTCCAGATTCCCCTGTAGCATGGAATAAACACCGTAAACGATCCCAATGGCGGAATAGTGAGATCGACGAATGTGTTAGGTTACGGGATAGGGGTTACCAGCGGATTAAGAAACAGTTGTAATTTTATGCCAGGTAAATCTAAATGTGAATATTTTGTCAACTTACTTAACCAGAAACATAAAGTTTCTGGTCCTATCTGAAGAAAACATTTGATATTAATAAATGTGCTTCATATGTTCGTTTGGAAAAGGATGGTGAAATTAACCCTCATCCGGAAGCTGTAGCCAATCAATTCAACACCTTTTTTACCGACATAGCATCTAACCTCATCTCAGACGACTCTGAGAGAGTAAATTTGCCGTCTTTTGAAAAACTTTGTCCAGCAGCGTATTCGCACAGATATTGATTTAACCATACCTCCCATTTCTTCGTTTTGTAAGTATCTACGTGTTATTGACACTACCAAGACTATCGGTTCAGACGGAAGTCATCCACGATTCTTAAATTGAAGGCTGAAGAAATAGCTATTTCTTTAATGAACATTTTAAATTGTTGCATTTGACATCATATTTTCCCATCTGGGTGGAAGATAGCCACGGTAGTACTAATATTTACATCAGGCAACAAATCTTATCGATCAGTGTTAATATTTTCATTTTTTTTTTAGAAAGACATATTTGCATTCATTTGTTATGCTTTTTTGATAACCACGGTTTATTGTATAGTGGGCAGTCCGGATTTCGGCCTGGACACTCATGCCAGAGCGCTCTTTTGAATCTGATCGATCATTGTCGGTGGGCAATTGACAGAGGTTATCTCGTAGGGGCGATATTTGTACCCTTGCGAAAGGCCGTTGATTTAGTCTCACACACTGTTTTGTTGCGGAAACTTCAGTGCTATAAGTATTCCGAGGCTTGTATATCCTTTTTTTAATCCAACCTTGAAGACAGAAAACAAATGGTATATATTGAGGGGTAACGAGTTCATCACGTGATGTAATTTACAGTGCTCCTCAGGGTTCAATTTTGGGACCATCGTTTTTCTTACTCTTTATAAATGACCCCCCTTTGTACATTGAAAATGAAATTGATATCTTTGCTGACAATTCGACACTTCATTCAACTGTATTTGATGTATTTGATCTTGAACGTAAACTGTCTACAGATCTAATCAATTTATCAACGAGGTGCCACAAGAATCGTATGTTAATAAATACCAAATACCAAAAGTTGTATTAATGACAACTCGTCAAAAACGGGTCTTTTTACCAAAGGAAAAATCAAGATTTGTATATAGACATCCTGTATTATTCAATAAACACTAACAAAAATCCGAAATGAAAAACCTCTAGGCGTGTTTATAAATAATAACCTTTCAGGGAATACTCATGTTGATTATATGTTTTCATAAAGAGTAATCACACTTGCACAGGAATATCGAATAATTAAAGCCGATAAATTATCTCATGTTCTAGATAATTTCTCAGAGACAAGATTTCTAGATAGACCTGAATCTCGAGTTGTTCTGGATAGCCTTTAGGCGTATCTCGAGAAAAGGCAATACATGTAACATGTCTACTGTGAAGATAAATATGTGGCGTATGTAACACACATAGATATTAGGTATGGGTGAAAATAAGCACAACCTGAACAATTTATCATTTAGAGTTAGCAGTAAACCCATTAGTCTACCAAATGAAGATGAGAGCAGTTAAGGGTTACCTGATACAGAAGGGAGTTTCATCTTAACCAAGAGGTCCTTGAGAAATTTGTTCTTCTTGTACGCTAGTCTTAGTCTTAACCAATTTAGGTACAAGGTTTTGATATTCCTGTATTAGGAGACTTGCCAACCTGTTGCTAGGCTGATCATTTTGTAATACAAAAGGAATAATGTCTACCCTGGAGCCTTTATCGGGTTCAAGGTTCAAACCGAAAGGATACAACGTTTGAAGTGTTTTAATCCAATGAGCTTCTCTCTCCAAGCGTTTCCGTTTGGTTTCCTCTTCAGAAAGAAAAACAGGAGATTTTTCAAAATGATCTGTCCGAATGGCCAGGAAAGAAGAAATGTTCACCTATTGGGGAGGTAATCAGCTGTAATGTGATTAAATTCAAAATAATGATTGTTGGCTCTAAGCCTAAGAGCATTTTTTGGTTTCTCCAACATACTGTTTCAGAAACTTTTTACAAGTGATGAGGTAAACCACATTTTCCGAAAGACAATTGAAAACATCTGCCAAATGATAGACATTTTTAGTTTGTTCCCCCAGAAAGAAAGCCCTCTCTGGTTTGTAATAGTCTAGCTTACATCTAGTCTTCATACATTTGGAAGACCCGCCTGACAATATTACAGGGTAATACGGATGTTTTCGTACAGGTAGGGCATACTGATTCTGTAGATTGGCCTACATTATAAATGTTCACTTTTCTGAGGGATTCAGATTTAGTCTTGCGAAGAAGTCGCGTATAATATCCTCTGGGAATAACGCCTAAAAGAGAACAGAACAGGCCTCGTTGAAGGAAGCGAGGGTGCTACTATTCCTATGAAACCTTCATTATTTGGGATTTAATAATTCCCTTCAAGGTATACGGCTGATGGAAAGAATTAGCATGGAGTAGTTGATGTGTATCCGTATGTTTAAAGAATACCTTATAACCCAACAGTCATATTAAAGCGAGATTGATACCTTTGTAGACTGTAAGAAAAATATATCCAAAAAATATATGTGGCTTGTTGTAACGTTAACACTTTTAGTTCAGAAATATTACGAACTTACTACCCATGTCTGCCAGGAAGGCTACAGAAACAAGGTGTCAGAATTGTAAACTATTCAGGTCATCTTGGCCACACAGCTTGTTTGTTTAAAAAATGTTGATGGCTCGACTCTTACAGAAAGAAAAGTATGCCATACTGGGGTTCAAATGTTCAAAATTTTTCATAACGAGTGTCTACCGTATCTAAATGATCTGTTTGTACGGTGCAGTGCAAAATCACATATCCTTTGTTTCATAATTAACAAGTATACCTGTGTAAGAAACAATTGTTTTTATTAAATTTTTTTTATTATTATTTTTTTTTTTTTTACAGCTTACTGTTATGTAAACTCTCGGCATAAATAGCCTGTGGCTAATGTTTTTTTCTTGGTAACTTCCGATAATAAATAAAGATTGATTTGATTTGATTTGTTCTACTGTGAACAACAATTTCTGTATACCTATAATTGGAACAGAATTGTGTAACAATGGTATGTCTTTCAACGGAGCTTTTCTGTGGAATAGTCTACCGAAAAGCTTAAAATCTTTTCATTCTCTACAATGTTTTAAAAATAATTTGTACAGACATATTTTACCGTGTTTATATTTTTACAGAATATAGACATCAATGTCATATCTTTTTGTGTATGTATATCATTTTTATTTTTTTTATTATTTTTTTTTAACTTATTTGTAAATATCGTCATATTAGTGTACATTCGTTCCTGTCATGTTCATTTGTTTCGTCCCTATGAAAGATCAGCCTTACTGGTTGAATAGGTTGCGAAGAAAAATAAAGATATATTATTATTATTATTATTATTATGAGGTAAATAAGCGAACACGAACCTAAGATGACCTTATAATGTCTCAACAGTCCAATGGACAAACATCTGAGCCAAGGCTGTTGTTAAATTATGCTTTCACATGCTTATGTAAATATGACAGCAAAAAAGAAATTTTACCCCTTTAAAACGGATATAATTTTAATATAAATCATAAAATATAAAGATTGTGGATGTTTTCGCGAAACAGGATACCGAAAAGATTCATCTCATTTCATTAATATTTGTTTTGAGTTTCGGAGTCGTTATCATAAAACCAATCACATGTAATACATTACAATGGAATGGTTGTTATGCTGCGGCTATACACGCTGCCAGAATAAACATGGACTTACTACAGCATTCCACGTGATTCGTTACCTGAACTTGTGACGTTTTTAATAGACCTATCCCTACTTTACTTAAAGTCACATACGCACCCAAAAACTCACAGAATCACATGAATTATATATATTTTCATCAAAAAGTAAAAGAGAGAGGCAATCCGTTATGTCTACCCCCAGATTTGAAGGTAAAGGTAGTTTGAAAACTACCCAAAAAAACTGAAAATTCTGCCAGAAACTTTAATTGGAAATGTGTCAATCTGCTGTCACATCTCAGACACACTTTGATGTACCAACGTCACTCCGAGTCAACCGTGTTAGCCACACCCCTTACAAGGTTCAAAATGTTGACTCGTTACAAACAAGTTCATTCACGGCGGCTGGATCAAAGTCTTTGTGAGCAAATATGGCCAGCTCTCTTTCCGTTAAATTCGAATAACTGATAGATTTCTCCTGGTCCGTACAAGCTTTGTATCAAATGAACAGTTTTTATTTTAACGCGAATGTTTTAGTTTTTGATCAAACCTCAAATCGTGACTTTAAAACTCAAAAACAAATATTCATGGGATGAAATGAATCTACTAGTTTTTCCGCTGTATGAAAACGCGCACATGTATAGTTATTAGGATTTATAATAAAAGTGGGCCTACTCACCAAAATGTTTGTGACATTTCTTTTGTTGTTTAGTCACCAGGCTTCTATTATGTTGAAAGGATGGACAGTAATAAAACCGCACCTTCAATTAATGTATTGCCATTACTTATATTATTAAACCAGAATATAATGCCGATGTGATGCTCTGTATAATGTAAGTCTCATATTTCGCTCTATACATTATAACATTCGTTTGTTATATATGTGCGTGTGTTATTAAATGTAACGTCCCAGATCTATTTCAAATGTTAATATAAAAGCCAATATACGCCGCCATAAACAGCTGCTCTGTCAAAACAATACTTAGATTTCATCAATATATTGCCAAAGAGCCACTACTCAGATGCTCTACTCCAATAACACCCCGTTGACCTTTTTACTTCTTTTTACCCTAACTTATTACACAAATGTTTTGCAAATGCCGCACTATTCAGAATAAATGTGCGCCTTCAAAATATCTTCTTTAACTTTTTATCCTGGTCAATTCTTCACTTATAGCATCACTTTTTACAAACAGGGTAGGCCTATAGCTATTCCCAAAGTCTCCAATTAGCCCATATTATGTATTTAAGATCCTTATCGTTAGTTTGGTAGTAAGCGCTATGGTCAAGGACGAACATCATATACGACCATGAGGTCAGTTAGACATGTTGTCTAACATCAGTTCTTATTTGTACCTCTTCGCGGGAAGGAGAAATCACGAACGTGTTAGATTTAGCGGACCCCTTTGACGCCTTTTGTCGTGTGATGGCAATGATAAGGCACGAACGTGTTTCTCTTATAAGCACCTGTTGATGACTTTTGCCGTTTGATGCCAATGATAAGCCATGAACATGTTTGACTTATTATCTCCTTTGCCTCATGATGGCAATGAGAGATCACGAACACGTTTGACTTTGACTTGACTTTGTGCGCCCTTCATCTAACAGTTCAGTTTTATGCCAAACCCGATTATATAAACGTGGTGAGCTGATGGAGTAAAACCAAGACATCCTGACGCCATTGATCGGGGTTTCCAAGCAGTGACAAATTTTTAACCTAAATTAGCTTACAAACGGATAGCAGATTGTCTGGCGGGATAGATGGAAATAACTGAACAAATAAATATATGAGAAATTTAATAAACATGTATCACATATTGTTAAAAAGATCGAGTAATTAGCTTTTACTCATAAGCGTTAGCTCCTCCAAACCACACAGTATTAGAATTTTTTTCTCGACGGCTTCTGGATAGAAAAGTGGAGTAAAAAAGTTTTCAAAAATTTCTTCTTTCAAATTTTCTTTTACATAAACGAATACTTTACTGTATTTTCGTTATTTTGGGATAACACTTTCTTATACTGAACAGATTCTAGTTCAGGAAATTTTGCAGACTAAGACCCTTGCCGGAATCGAACCCACGATCCTTATTTACTGTCAATCAGTGACCGTAAGCCTAACACTACATTACTTTTCATTTAAATCTATCTTTAGTAAGGCATGTGACAAAAAAGAATTATCACATGAATATGATAGTTTATGAAAATCGTGCCACCACATGTTGCTTATTGTCTGCTCTGAGAAGTGTTTAGCCTGGCTAGACCTAGAGCATCTTCTCGCGGTAGTTACCATGTCGCTACGAGGTATATGGTCATTAAACCTTGTCACGCTGACGTCATTCTTGCCATGCTAATGTTAGCTTGTGTAGTCAGACAGAAGGTAAAAAAAACGATGAAAAAACTATAAATATAAGTTTATTGTCACAAAAAAACTTGACAAAGGGAAGCACAGTAAGACAGACTATAGCGTGTCTTCCCATTTCATTTGAAAAAAAAAACCTCTTTGCATACAAGATAACCAGACAACATCCATTGTCAACTTCCGAACGAGACTCTGCGTCGAGTCAATCCTACTCAGTTTTGCGTTAGCTTTAAGCGTTTTTACATGATACAAAAATAATCTATTGGCATTTTAAAAATATAATATGATTTACAATTTGGCGTTTAGTCCAATAATATTCGTTTATGGGAAATATTCGCTATTCCATTAGAATCCATTCTGTATACAGTCGATATTGCTAACTCAGTGGATTTGAAAGACGACGTCACCATTATTTCCCACATTCGATCAAACAAACGTCTATGGAAACTTGTTTATGCTGAGTAGAGTTAATACCGTAGTCACCACAAAGCTAATCGATTTCTAGTCCGAACTGTTCATTTGAGCCAAGTCGAGGAAACCATTCTCACCAAGCCTCATGACATGTTTTCTCAGCACTCCATCTGGCGGGCGATCGATAAGACGCTGGTCATTTTATACCATGGCGATATCAACCTTAAGCGCTAAGAAAGGAACAGGTACTATCGCTTTGTACGTCTTACATTCTGTAATTCTGTAATTCCATCTACGGATGAAAAAAGGGCCAATAGTGGGGTTTATTCTTAATTGGTATCACGATGTCAACCACAAATGAAATGATGGTTTATGTTATGGTTTGTGTGGAGATAAAGCTTATATATGATACATCAAAGTATGTCAATCTGTCTACTACACAATGGAAACAAATTGTAACCTGTATGCATGTTGCATTTAGTATATAAATAAAGTTCCCATCGGCTGCAGGCACCGTGGTGTTGTTTTTGTTTTGTTTAGTTTTTTGGTACGAAGTTTGTTTCAGGCAATTTCACATTATAAATACATGAAAAGCCCATGAGTATGACCTTCAGAAATAAACGCTCACGCAATTTAATATTTTGCGTCATTACAATCACACGAGTGATGTATTTTCTTCTCAATAAATTAAAGCAATCTCAGTCCTGGTTTCAAGTTTCAAGTTTTTATTTATTTCTCCCAGACCCCAAAATATGGTTTTAACACTTTCTCCATCAGCTGACCTTAGGCTACTTAGCCTCGGCAAAGTGTTCAATATTTTTAGATTGAGATTGGTTGGATAAAAGTGTTCCTATGCATCTTGATACAAAACTAATTCAGTTATATTACTCGGCAGGCATAGGCTTATGACTTTCATTTTCGGAGTCTTTCTTATATATTACTATAAAAGAAAGATTCGCAGCCTTTACCTGGATAAATACTCGTTAGTTCTACCGTGAGCCTCTGTAGCCCAGTTGGTTAGATCGCTTGCCCTGCTAGCCAGAGACCCGAGTTCGAATCCCGGTGGAGGACAGCATATTTTTCTTTCTCTACATTTATACAAAAATATATAACTAAAAGCCTTTAAGTGGACTTAATACAGCTCATGGAAAACTATCTGATTCACAAAACCTGTCTCTCGTGTTTGATCGATGATATTATTAAAAGTTGAACATTTTTAATAGTGCCAATGAGAATTTTCTTCATAATGTATATGACCCAAAGTCCCATTTGTATAAAACGGTCCATTGATTCACTTCGGTGGAGGTGACGGACGGTACCGGAGATAGGCGAAATTGAACAAGAATGCCATGGAACCTGTGACTTGTGAATCTGAAGAACCTTAAAGGTTTAAAGTTGTCCTAGGAGATTGAGGTTTTCTCTTTTCCTAATGAAAATTATTTACATTTATTGTTTGTCACAGAACTATGCTGGCTGTACAAAGGTAAATGCGCCCTAATTAAGACTAAAGGAATGAGATTCCTAACTCAGGGCATAATTGAATTAATTAGACGTTCGTGTTTTAGCTTAAAGTAAAATATCAGTATCTCCGAGGGATTGGTCAGACCAATAAACGCTGATGCCGACTGCTGTTTGATCGTAATTTCAGCTAATTCATAGAATAATCACATCAGCAAAAATGTCCAATCAGAATCTTATTCCATTGGGATTTTGTTTTTCTTATCCAGCACCAGACAAGGCGTAAGGCCGACTTTTATTTTTCCTTTCCTGGTTACGGACACTTGGTCCAAAAAGGAACTCTAAAAGGGGAGATTTCCGGTAGATGCGTAAATCGCAGTGTGGTTTACAAGGATTCTACCCGGTTTTCCACCATACACCTGCAACATATAATCATCATATAAACAAAATACCCTTTAGTACAATGCTAAAACATAAGTCAAATTTGTGTCTCGATAATAAAATATATTCATGAAAAGCAGTAATGAAACATTTAAGGCATGATTGTCTGTACAAATCTGCTTTACTGTTTTTGTTTAAAACACATTTTTTTTACAGTGCAGTTATGTCAGATAGATTGGCTAGCCATATTAGTCAAACAATCTTTCGTGCATTATTTTCATTTCCAATAAAAAAACAAATTTAAAAGAAAAAAAGATGGAAAACTAAACTGTAAATATTTCAGGACAATGTCCATGCATATCTTATCTCTTAGCTGCATCACGTGTGCTACTACACAATTTATCCACCTTTTAAACCGACTTTCAAAGTTTATTTTTTGTTTTTAAAAGTTTAATCCCTTCACCATATTACGCCGGGACTATATAGATAAATGAAGAACTTAGACTTTATGGGTAATAACTCCTGGTATATTTTCCATGTAACGTTTCGATCTAGATGCTTACCAATTCTATTTGCTTAAAAGCTGTTTTAGCATCTAGATCGAAACACGGGAAATAAATGAATCCACTGAACTACGAAATTTACCTGAAAGCTGTAACCATTTTTTTGATCAAATACATATTTTGCTCCTATTTTTTCATACTTTTGCTATTTAGATCATACATATTTTCAAAAACACCTCCAGCGGAATTTGTGTTAGAGCCATAGTAAATATGAACTCGAACTAAATGTGAAATGGAACGTATATCCAAGAGCTTCGTGTAAAGCTGTTACTTTCTTGATAAAATATACGTCAACTTTATCCAAGGACGGCTTGGGTTGGAGTATTGGACCACTTCACCTGTCTCCGGTACCGTCCGTCACCGATTATAAAGTGAAATAGACCGTTTTATACAAATGAGTATTGGAGATCACCGATTTAGCAGACTGTCGGGTTGGACGAGTGGGTGGTACACCACAGCAAATAAAGACAGATCCAATCCCCCTCACACCTACATAGCGTATAGGCGATATTGAGATGTACTCATAACAAATAGCACCACAACATACATAAGCTACTGTTGGTATAGAAACGGGACACCATAAGAACACAAACTAAAGCTATACCATTCGCAAAGTTCCAGCTACTGAATAAATTGTATTATCTCTTAACGCCTGTTTATAAATAAACACTTCTG
>JAVFBZ010032329.1:0-11003 GCA_032466195.1 Katharina tunicata
TGTGTTATGATCCTGTGAATGTGGTGTGTTGTGCTGCCAGTGTCATTAGGGGTGGTTGCCTTCACCTATTTTGGCTTGCACATCCTCCTATGAGAGAAATAACCTTAAGTTTGACTTAAACCCAATTAAACAAACAATCAGAAGTACAGAATTATTAACCTTGATTTTTTTTTATAAATTACCTCCTGTGGTGTATTAAAAATGTAATGATTTTTTTTTTTATAATAATGCTTGTAATTTGTGAAAAAATATGTATTATTGCTTTTATGTAAGTGAAACAAGTACATGTACCTGTGTCATTAAACTCCAATAAGTAATTAGGTAAATAAAATGAGAAATTAAGTTTTTCAAATTAACTAGATAAATTTGTACCTTTTTATTTTATTTTCATATTGTTCAGTTCCAGGAGAAAGCTCAACAGAATAGAGAATGTTGGGCTGCTTGTAGGAAAAGAGCAAAGGAACTCTTAAAGCCAAGTCGACTTAGATGGGTGGAAGGTGAATCTAAAGCTCTAAAGGTTGGTTTACTGCTGCTCATGTTTATTTATTGTGTTGCCAATATGATGGTTCACAGGATAGACTTACTTCAGTAGTGTTTCACTATAAAGTATGTCAATAAATAAATCTCCTTGATATCTCCTCTACAAGTGTAGACGTATTAATGCAAAATCGTTTACCTTAAATCCTCACCAAATTCGACCTTTAGAGCAAATGTTTTAAATAATTTATTTAATTTATCATTGTGAATTTGGAACCAAAACTTATATTTCCTGGAAGCTTCATAAACTTCATAAAAAAATTCAGGATTGTTTATTCTCTACTTCTATAGCCGCGTTTACACGATGCAACTTGTAGTATCAACTCGTCGAATTTGACTGAGTTGAAGTGTGTGAACAGAGCAAATCGACGCGACTTTAGTTGTATTCATTTAGTTGAAAGCGAGTTGATTGAAATAGGACGTGCTCTATTTCTTTGGACGAGTCGAAGATTGAAGCCAATCAACTTGTTGCATTTGAGTTTAAAAAAATTTTGAATGTCAATGCTGAAGGCGTTCTTGTACATCGAGGATCAGCTGTTTATCCGATGTTACAGTGCACTAGAAATGTTATGGCACATAAAACAAAACGATTACAGCAAGTTAAATCATAGCATCGAAGTTACGTTATTTGTTAAGTTCTCGCGAGAAGCGCATCGCATTCGACCCTACACATGCAACATTATGTTATCAATAATGTACAGTGTATTACTGTAATTTTAATGTTGTTATATCTGACTGAAATGCAATTGAAAAATATTTAAAATTATTTAATGAACAGGTAAACAAGGAGAGGATAACGTCAGCTGCGAGTGAGATCAATGGCCTATATGAGAAAGTAGAATATCAAAAAAACATCATCAATGAAGGTAAGCTCAGTTACAAGGTTGGATAACTAGAAAGATCTATTACCCATTGGGTTGACATGTTGTCATACAAGTAAAATATCCTCAAGTACGGCGTTAAACCCCTAACAAACAAACAAATCGATATCCTACACATTCCTGAGGCCGACTGTCAACTCTGGTTCCAAGGCTGTCGCATTCAAAATTTGCTGTAGAGCTCTCCCACGTATCTATCTGTACAAGGACATTTTAGACAGCATAGAGAGGTCTTTCGATCTAGCTTCAGCGGTTGTTGGGTGGGAGTTTCCTGTGCCCTGGTGTTCTCTGGTCTAAGGGGGTCTGGAAACCGATTTTTGGGAGTGTTCTTGTTTTGTCTTGTAGATATACTGTGTTGTTGTCTTTGTTGCCAGTGTGGTTGAGGAAGGTTTCCTTCACCTATTGGGCTGGCAGGCAGTCACATGAGTGTGGTGTAAGACCCCAATGATGCAAACAAATCCACGTTACATACATTTAAGTTTGTGTTTCTAAGAGAGCTTAACATTGTGTACTTATATGTATGATGTTAGGTATTTGTAGACAGCCTGAATTCTAATAGGGGAGTCAACTTATGGCTGTGGATACTCTGGGATGTCCACAAAATACCACCAATGCTAAGTGAAAGAGGATGTAAAATACCAAATAATTAAATATAAGTGAATAATGTAATTAGGGAATTAAGTGAATAGTGTACACTGTCGAAGATCTGTAGACTGGCATGATAGATTTTTCATTACATTGTAACCAAAGAATGGTAAAACTAGTTGTGTTGTTCTAAACTATTACAAATTGAATGTACTGTATGAGTATGAAAAGCTGTTAAAATTCTGATGATAACCAACATTTATATGATGTCCTTGTAACTCAGATGGTACCTTGTTTTCAGTGTATAAAGATGGAATATATGCCTTGTATAAGCTTACTTTAATTAAAAAGCTTAATTAAATGTATTTTTTCCCAGAGCTAAAGCGAGTGACAGCAGAGATTAATCAACTAGACAATAAACCAATACCATCAGAGACTGAAATTCTAGAACTAAATAAGGTCAAAGAACAAGTACTACAAAAAACTGCAGGTAAATATCATTTATCTTGTCTGTATTATCACCTGTTTTTTATCAGACAATTGTTATAAATATAAGATCATCTGAAGTGGGTTTTTTTGTTTTGTTTTTTCCACCAGTTATTTTTTAAACTAAACTTTCGTGGTTGAAAAATTTTTGAATCTCCTTTCAATTTAAAATTTTTTTTTTTTCTGACTGATAAATAGTTTCTAAACTATTGAAATTATTTTGCAGAGTTGAAGCAGGCTGAGGGAGAACGGAAGGAAGCAGATAGGTAAAGTAATGTTAATTTATGAAATTATAATTATAATAGTAATTTAATTAGTAAGTTTGCTCAGATTCTTGTTCTTATTCGATGCCATTTTTATACGCCCATCATTTGACTTGTCGGTGTATTGGACCGTCCCTTTGAAGCCATTTTAATTTAAAATGGTTCAGTTTTTCCTACAAAGTTTGATTAGAATGTGATAAGCTATTTCCATGTAATACATGGAAATAGCTTATCACATTCTAATCAAACTTTGTAGGAATATTTCATGTGACAAGATGTGGCATGGGACTGAGTATGATGTACATATCCCCGCATACAGGTGGCTCCACCTGGTGTCCAAATCTTAGTTTTGTTTCCAGCTGTTAACTTCAAAATTATCAAATTTGCTACTGGCAGCGCCCCCTCGTTGTGAAATATTGTTCCCATCAATTACTTTGTAAACTGCTGATCAGATTGTAATCACATTTTTTACAAATATTCCATGTAGCAAGATGTTGTATGAGATTGACATTGGCCTATAGATGGGGTCACCTCGTGGAAATTTTGGTATCTGCCTGTAACCTTGAAAACCGATAATAAGTTTCTTGCTAAAGCAGGGAAGCTGGGAACATAACAAAAACATTGTTTTGACGGATTTTCAACTTCTGGAAATATTGATAGGCACTTTTTTGGCATAGTTGCTAAGACGCTTCAAAACGTCTTAGAAACTAGAGCAAAACTTTGCTTATCAATATTCCCAGATGATGACAATCTGTCATGGTTATGTTTTTGTAATCAGTTTCTTATGAAACTTGGCAAAAGTGTTGCATGTGGCATAGTCCTTATTCGCTTACAGGTTGCTCCACCTATTGTCATTTGTTCACTTGAAATGAGATGAATGGATTTTTTTTTTCAAATTTAATTAAATTGTGGCAAGATGGTGTTTTGCATTGAGTTTGATGTGTGCATGCAAACTGGTGGCGCCGCCTTATGGATAAGAGCAAGATCTTCTTTGACTGTCTGTCCATGTGAGAAAAAAAACGCCATATAAACAAACCATCATAACTAATGGAAGATCAAACATTCATTTTTAACCTTTTGTATTAAGGGAAATTTCTTTAGGGACAAAAGAAATGGAAAGTCTGCAGACTGAGTTCTCCACAATACAGTTAAAAGGGGATAAGCGATCTGCTGATGGTCAGAAATCTGAAGATCTTCTTAATGATATCTACTTCAAATTCAATGCTCGCAAAAGGTAAGTGCAGTGCTCGCAAAAGGTAAATT
Organism: Katharina tunicata; assembly: GCA_032466195.1. Taxonomy (NCBI): domain Eukaryota; kingdom Metazoa; phylum Mollusca; class Polyplacophora; order Chitonida; family Mopaliidae; genus Katharina; species Katharina tunicata. The sequence goes on from JAVFBZ010032329.1 coordinate 4,013, forward strand.
TAATGCTTTTGAAAAATAAATTCAATGCACACAAAAGGTAATAAAATAAACAGTAATAATTCAAAGTGTAAGGTCAGGATGTCTTGACAATTGTTAGAAAATTCTAGATAAATTACATCCTAGATCAGATAACTACCAGTTCAGCATTTGAAAATCACACAACAGTTTAGACAAAAATAATCTATCAATTTTATTCAATGTAATATAACAAAAAGTGATAGAATAACTAAGACAATATAGTTACAAACTTTTAATATATGTTAGTTTCAATAAATCAGGATTAGAAATTTCTGTTGTTACCTTTTGTGGTCAATCACGTTTATGCAATGTAGTGAAACAAAAAGTGCTAAAATATAAAAATATAACATGGAATAAGGCCTAGAAATGTATATATTTCTTTCTTTTTCATTTGGGCAGAGTGGGATTGGTCAATCACTCTTATTCAACATGGTGTAACAAAAAGTGCAAATTAAAAAAAAGAAATAACTAAGAAAAAATGGTTGCCTGATGTAGTAGGATTTATTTTTTCTTTTCAGTTTGACAGAGTGGTCGCTTGTGTCTGGCTCAGAGCAAACTGTCCGATTCCTGTTTCTCTATGGCTGTATTGTGTTAGACGTGGAGTTCTGGAGGGACAGTGCTCTCAACACCGACTTTAGACAGATAGATCTCATCTCCCTTAAATCAGCACTCACAAGTACGTTCTTATATTCTTTTAAAACGAGGGGATGACTTTATGGAAATTTCCAAGGAAAAGTATTGTTCATAAAAATTGGCGTTTGAAAGACATTGTAATTCATGCATGAAGAAGACTTTTTCCCTTGGCAGTTGTTTAATAATAGTTCTCATACTGCAACCCTGATAATCCTACTCTAAAGCCGTTGATTATTGTGGGATAATTAAATATCACTAGTGATATTATTCATCGGTAAATAGGTCGTAGAGAGAAGACATCACATTTTTGAAGTCTTCACTATTGTGACATCACTAGGATGTTACAACATTATATACAATGTTCTAGTGCAGTCGCTGTCTTTCTATGTCGTTGCCAGGTGCACTCGCTCAACAGTGTGTATCTAGACCAATCAGTCCAAAATGTACAGATTTCTACATGAAAATCACCTCAAAAGTGCTAAAAATGTGTAGTGTGAGTAAAAGATTAATCTACTCGAACCTGTGTAGTACGATCATGAATATCACTCTCTTCTTTTAATTAAAAGCCTGCGGCTCATGATTTTGCTCAATTAACAGACTTTAGTGATATTGGTCTTAACACAGGCTCTCATTGGTTAAACGCTATTTTGTATAGGATACAAAAAAATGTACTATTAAATATTTCCTTTTGCCTGTTAGGTGAAACATGTATGAGCACAAAACTGGCTCACAATTTGGTGGTTAAAGGACTGACCAGAGACTTTTTGGAGCAATATGAAGATGAGACACAACTTCCTAAGGTAAAGCCATTGGTGATTGATTGATGGGGTATTATGCTGTACTTAAAGGCTATTTAAGTCATATGATAGAGTTGGGGACCAATGAGTGAATCAAACCACCGTGGCAACACAGAAAAAACAAGAGGCTCATAGAACTCAAACACAAGAAACCACAAAAATTAGACTTCCTAATGTACATGTAAATGATTTATATTCAACATTTATTGATACATTTATATCTTCAAGTTTACGTCCAATAATATTAATATAAATAAAATAGTATGTGGAGGCAAGCTAAATTTTCTTTCCCTACATTTATTAAAAAATATTATTGTCTCTTGTATAATCAATATTGTTGAACACTGAAGCATTGTATTATTTTATGATACCTTATCAGAGATCGTTTAAAATAACGATACCTTTGCTCTTATATTTACATTGTTTTTGTTTTGTTTTTTCTCTCAGCTGTTGAACAGCGTATCAGAGATGGTGTGGAGAGCAAAGTGTTTTGAACAACAATTTAAAGACATTCCATTTAGACATCGGTCTAGTGTTTCAGGGACAAGGTACTACTTTCTTGAAATGTTTTAAGGTTTATTTCTCTGCATTCTATTCAATTCCCAGTGTACCGTTTGTTTTTTGTCCTGTATCATATTGCCACAGTTCCTGTTCTTGGACATTTTTATGTGCCTTGTGATTGCTTTGTATTTTGTTATCGGTTGTCAGTGTTGTAGGAGAGTGGTTTATTTCACTCATCGACTTGACGCCATGTAAAAAAAACATGAAACACAATGTAACACCATGTTACACTATGTTACAGTACAGTGGGTCCTAAGCCGGGGTATTTATTCTACAGAGGTAATTGCTGATAATTTGAATGTAAATGACCTTGCGTGCATCATTAACACTGTTTAAATTGGCAGGATCGTAAACTGTTGGATGTGGTTCACATGTTGAAGTTGGTTTTAATTATAAATGCAAGTGCCATTCGAAAACAGAGAATCAAATCGTGTTTCCCTCCATTGAGTCTTTGACTCTAAGGTATTGACTGGCCATCTTGTTGTTCACAACTTTTTTTCTCTGTTTAATTTTAAATCAGTTGGTAATAATAAATTAGGTGATTCATTCGCCAACATCCTTTTTTGCAGAAACAGTTTTATGAAAACAACAAGAAAGGCTTGTAATCACATTAGAGTTCTTATACATCTCAAAATGCAAAGTGGATCCCATTTATAAAACACGAGTCAAAGCGCTGAAATGAAAAGCTCTATCAGGCACATGGTTGAAGAAGCACCGGTGCTATTCTTCATAAACCGGGCAATATGAATCCATGACTGACGCCTGTCCGTGTGTATTTAAATACTCCAAACAATCCAATGTGGCGCTAAGCATAGCTTGCCATCTTTCATTGATTAGACACTGATATTATAAATAGAGACTGGCAATTTAACAACTTCATATACCTTGATAACTGGCCCCAACAGTCAAAGGCGAGTCCAAGTATCTTGGATCAGTCCATTGCAACATCCTCATACAGTCAGTCAGAGAGCGTGAGAAAACAGGCAGACAGAACTGGCGAGGTCCGAAATACACAACTTTCTGTTTCTATTCAGCAGTGTTCATTTCATTACCCCCTCCACCCCACACACAAATATGATGTCTTAAAGTTTAGTTACAAGAATAGCTAAACCAGAAATATGCTGACAATGGGGACCTGTTGGGGGTTTTACGAAACCGCTAAATGATTTGAAAGCCAAGCGTGTTTGTCGTGAATTCACCGTTTACTATACAGTTAACAAAACTTTCTACGGCCAATTCGTCTTTCTAATTTTAGAGTAAAGAAGCACTTGCTATTTTACTGCTGTAAGCATATTACTAACAGTTATTTACTTTATGCCTTTTTGAATTAAAGCGTGGCATTTCAAGGGGGAACAATTCCAGACCTGTAGTGTACGACACGTAAGCCCTACGCCTTTATGATTCAATGCCATGCGAGGAGAATTCACTTCTTTTCTGCTTTTTGACATAAAGATATAAAGACAACATAAAATCAAAAAATTAGTTTTAATTGGTCCTAATGCTGTAACGTTAAATTAAAAAAATTGAACCTGATGAAGTGTGCTCTAAAAACCCAAGCACATTTCAACGGCACTTCTAGACATCGGCCGCTGTCGCTCGACAGGGGCTTATAAAGGGGCTTGACTCAGAGCGGTATATAGGCTCCTACGTCTCTCGTTCACGAAACTGATTTTCCGTTTGACCGGCCTGCTTTTGCGCAAGGGAAACATGAATGGTTCGTTATAGTTCACAGCAAATTTTGATGCATGAGATCTATGAAGTGTATAGTTGTTTTAAGAATAATCTTGACATAGATTTTTTTTTTTCCCTTTTTTTAAAAATATTTTTCGTAAATGATCGCCAACAGCAAAAGTGATCAGGAATGTAGTTCCCAAGTTCCACACTTTTTCTAGCCCTGCTTCTCAATATAGAGAAAGGTAGGAGCCTATTTTAGTGTGTGCAAGTGCATTAACTCTTAAGATAGCAGGTGGTTGAGTTCCTATGTCCTAATACTCTTTTAGCTAAGGGGCATCAGGAATCTGATTTGCTGTAGAGCCCTGCTTGTTGCCAGTGATGAGTGATTTTCTCATTATAGAGAAATGACCTTAAGTATGACGTAAAATGAAAGTTTTATCTTTGTTTTATCCAATTATTAGTTGTAATATAATAATTCTGTTGAAACACAACTGGAATTTTCTCTGATTTCAGTGTGGCAGTAGAGTTTCTAAATGTAACCAAACTACAGAAATGCTCAGTGACCTTTGACTTGTCTTGTGACCTGAGGTCTGCTGAGGTTCATATCCACCCAATTATGGGATGTACAGAGTAAGCTATTTTACTGTTTATCCCTTTATATGCTGCGTTTTAACATAACTGTAATTGTTTGTGGTATGATCTTGCACCGTAAGTTCTACACTTGCTGTGTCTTTTTTTAAAATATAAATGCCAGTGTCGTCTTTGATGGTTTCCTTCGCCGATTGGGCTGGCACGCCTTTATATAAGTGAAATAATTTTTTTTATTGCTTTAAACCTTAATCAAACAAACAAATAAGCATCTAGTAATATTCTTGTATATTGCAATTTGCAATTGTTAAAGCGGGGTGGTTTTGACGATGTTTTCCTGGTTTTCCACCATACACCGGCAGCGCAAATTAATAATTAATAATAAGTTGTCATATACATGTAGGTGAAATATAGGTGACGTTAAACACCAATCAAAACAAACAAACAAAGCAATTGTTAATTGCTAGCGTCCTGTAAGACTGTTTTCTTTTACCCAATTTGGCCGACTCAAATATAACATAAATCAAATAACCTCACTTGACATCATGCCATTTTAAAAGTAATATTGATAATGATATAAAGTTGTATCATCCACAAAGTCATTCCATCTTTATGACTTAAAATAAAACAATTTAAAATTAAATTTAAGTGAATTAATAAGAGCCTGTGGAATGTATTCCGTAAATTAATATTTGATGGATTTTTTTGTTTTCAGTGAGGCGGCAATTTTGAAAGCCATTGAGGCGGTGTCACCAAGTAATTCTCATCAGTACTTTTTATCCCTGGTGTCAGCAGTGGATAATCTGGTAAAGGATGGGGATACAAACTCCCTCTGGTCAAAATCTAAACACCTGAACTAACCTCCTGTCAAGGTGGATTAACTGATGAAAGAGAGAGAAACAAAGACCCGCTGCTCAACATTTGAACACCTGCCCCCTATCATTGGTGTCCTTCGTGGCAAAAATTGAATTTAAAATGATTTTATCTTACATTTTGTAACCTCTTATCGTAAAATAAATATTTTAAGTTTTTAATAAGGGGGCAATGTAATGGGAACCGCATTCCATTTTTCCATCAACCAAGTTAACTGACAACCTCCATCATCAGTAGAGGCCTTACTGTTCACATCTTTAGAACTTTTGCAATCTTGAGAATTATTACAATGCACTAATAAGACACTAATAAGTTTGATATTGATAGTTCATTCATAGTATAATCTGTGTTTGCCATAACCCGACCAACCCTAGCATTTTCTGGGTGAAAAACAATTAATCGTCATTATTTTTGCCTGATAAAAGAGACTCGTTACCTCAAACACAATATTTTGTGACTGACCTTACCAAATATTTGGTTAAGTTACTTGTTTGAAGTATATCCCTGTTTTAAAATTAAACCAGATTCTTTCAGAATTTACTACATCTCTTCAGCCCAGGTAGCATTTGGTTATATGTTTTGTATTTGTACAATATTAAGTTCTTTTCAGTATGGTGCTTTTGATGTTGTTTTTATATTATTATATTATTTTGTAATTCGGTCATGTTATGACTGTTCGTAGCAATTGATTCTGCTAATATATGATACGTATCTTTTTCTCTCCCTGTCTTACTATTTCAGTATATAGACTCTGATTTTTGATTTATGATTTAATCCTAAAGCAAAAATATGTTATACATGTATAGACTTCTCAAAGTCGTCCAAGTCATGATACTATTGTTCATATACATACATATATGGCCCAATTAGGGGCATTTATAATGCACATTTTTTGTTTTTCTGTAAATTAACTTATGAATATATAGAGGATATTATATGAGTATTCCAGGATATCCTATTTATCAAACAAGTGGTATCATTTCTATTTTTACCGAGCCCCTGACAAGGTACAAATGTAAACCACGAGAGGCTCGGTACACATAGAAATTATACTACTCGTTTGATAAATGTGATATCCTGGTATGCTCATATAATATCCTCTATACTAGTATATTGTGCAGAAACTAAAATCTTTTCCATAATTCATATATATATTTGTCACCTGATTAATGATGCAATCATGCAACACTAGGAAAGTTTGGAATTTGGCATTGTGAAAGAGCGAGAGAGAGTGACAAAAAAGTACTACTTTAAATATCAAACTGTATAGTTTCTTTCAGATTCATAACAGTGATGTTAATTTTGTCAGATGTGAAGAATGTATTGGTGCAGCTTATTTTAAATGTTATGTAAATACTTCTTAGCGGAATAACATATACACTGTGCATTACATACCAAACTCAAGCAAATATCATTTCATGTCATCCTCCTTTATATAAATTCATCCTGTAGTTAGAAGTATCCCAATAAATTATTAATAATCACAAAAACGTTTTCTTGTTTGATATTGTCCAGAACGGGACGTTTTATGGTATGGCCTGTGTCTGTCCATCTGTTTGATTGTCATCGCTGTGGAGCCTTCTTTTTTCAACCGATTTTGACCAGACTTCATACAGTTCAATTTTCAGTTGCCACGGTCACAGTACATGTAACTATAAATAAATATTAACATTTTCTTGCCATCACTTTTAAGACTTCATTCCTCGACTGATTTTGCAAGACTTTCCTTAGGCTGACCGTAGTGAAGAAACCATAAGTATGATGTAAAACAGCCTTGGACAACTTCAACAGTCTCAGTGGTTTCCTAAGAGCTAGCCTCGTCGTCTCTTGTTCTTTTGTATTACCAG
>JAVFBZ010032340.1:0-11003 GCA_032466195.1 Katharina tunicata
ACCTGTCATTTTTATGGAATAAAAGCAGGGAATGTATCGCCAGGCAAGGAAGGTATCATTCAAAGCAAGGAAACTCTATTCTTCTCTGACAGGAGGAACCCGAATGTAAAAATCTTTTTTTTTTTTAAACTTAATGCTAGTTTCAGAAGATTTGGAGAAAAACTGTACACAGCATGTAGCGGCTTTCTTTGACAATCCTGTTCATGCTGCTGGTACTGTATATCACAGGGCTACCACACTGCCTGACTGCCAGTTGATTTGACCTAGTTTCCTGCAGTGACACTCACAGTGGGTACAGCGGACAGCCTAGGCCGGTTTAGAACGTCTCGATCACCGTCTACAAATCCGACTTTTTAATTTGCATACATCATGACTTATTTTTAGCTATTAATTAAGTTTCTGCTTAATTATTTTTCTATATGTCTTGAAAATTTTACGCGATAAATTCAACTTTTTTCGGTTTGACATAGACAGCCATGAACTTGGTTAAAAAAAAAAAAAAATGAAAATGGAAATTTCTCGCCAGACGCAAGATTTCACGCGACCGTGGGTCATATGGTCACATGATTTTCCAGGGGTGGTGATTTGCTTCACAATTGGAGAGCTACATTGTACAGGATTGGTCCGTGAGGCCTCTTTCACCACAGAAGATCACTATTGTATTTTATGAATAACTGTCATGACTGTTATAGTGCATACATGTACTATATGTATGTATTTGTTAACACGCCCTGCGATACGTTCTGAACCATTACTTACTAAATATATGTTATACATGTAGTGCATGTACATAATTTTAAAATTTTCACTAACCTTGTTCCATATTTTGATCAAGCAAAAAAAAAAAATAAATAAAAAAAAAAATGTTGTTGTAAAGTTGTACATGTATATATTTTCTTCTTGTTATCCTGAGGACCTCAGGGAAGATCAGCCTTGTGCTGACTGAGTGTTTGCTTTGTAAACTATTATCCTCAGTACAAATCGTTTTCTTTCTTTACATTTATACAAAAATATATATATACGACGGCGTGCCAGCCCAAACGGGGAAGGAAACCACCATTAAAGACGCTGGCAACATGCAAGACAGGACACAACATTACATAAAAACAGGACAACAACAAATCGTCATCCTGTGCCCCTTAGCTCAGAGAGCACCAGGACACAGCAGGCTTACACACAACCACCCGCCATTTTCCACTAAAAGCCACTTCATTTGAACTACTGTAATTAAACTGTTTGGAGGACTTTTTATGGTACATTTGTTGTAGTGATCATGTCTTTGAAGTAAATGTGTATTAAAATGTAGTCGATCAGATACTGAACTTTACAATTGTAGATTTTCATTTTTGATAATTAAAATTTTGAATAATTTGTATTATTTGTATATGCAAGAAATACATGTACAAAAACAAAACATGGTACAAATAGTTCACCATACATTTTGCTTACAGTAGTTCAAATTAAGAGGCTTTCACTGGAAAACGAAGAATCCTACAGTGTTTTATTCCGAGCTTTTCTTCATGACAACCCTTGGCTGATGAAGCGTATAAAAAGAAGAATGTACAGCCACGCCCTCTGTTGAATGAGGTGATCAAGGTTTGAGTCTCCATGTTAAAATTGCATCACCCAAACTACTCGATCGATAAACTCACACAAAATTTGCGAGATATTCAGTTGACAAAAAAGGAACACAGATCTATAACGATCCGAAAACATTTACCCTATCACCCGTTGAAAAAAAAACATCACAAGATAATCCCTGCAACTTTCATTATTGACACTCACCCCCTTTTCGACTATAGTGGAGTATTCCTGCAATGTGCTATCTGATTGGTGCCTACAAGTTCCGAGGCAGCCAATCAATTGTGTGGTGTTATATTCTGGTTTTATGCCTTTAATCCGCAAAGGGATGTAATGTAGAGTACCTCAGAATTAAACTCTTGGCTAAGATGACATAACATGTAATAGCAGTTTTTTTTAACAACTTCATAGGATCTGTTATTTGACTATAACTTTGCTTGTTTGCTTAATTCCCCTTAATGGTACAATCAGCACACTAACATCAGTTAGGGAGTTGACAGGTGTCGGGTAGGAATAATTAAAACAGTGAAACAACTTACCAATGACCTTGACCTTTATCATCCTTGATCCTTCCACGACATTGTTTTGAGGGAAGCTGACCGTATTACTGCTGCTGAAGGCGGATTGGCCGGATTGCAGGTTAACGAAGATGGGGTCATTCATTTGAACAAGTCTACCTTCGGGCTGAAGAAAAAGTACAAGCCAAAAGATTTTACAAAGAGTACAAATATTGAGTGATCGATTGATTGGGGTTTGATGCCATATACTAAAGGGTACGTATTTCACTTATATGACAGCATGCCAGCCCAGTGGGTGAAAGAAATCTCCCTAAGCAACATTGGCAACGTAGAAGATGCCACAATACATTTACTGCACAAACACAGGACAACATAACGAATCAGCTTCCTGAGAACATCATGGCATTGGAAGTTCCCAGCCAAGCATCAGCGACAGCAAAAATGAATAGAGATTAAATGTACAGTGTAAGATACATGAGGATGTATAAGCTCTTGTCTTCTCTAAGTTTGTTTGATTGTTTGATTGGGGTTTAACGGCGTACTTCAGGTTATTTCACTTACATGTATATGACGGCGTACCAGCCCAATCGGTGAAGGAAACCACCATGAAACGACGCTGGCAACATGCAAGACAGGACAAAACATAACATAACAAAACAGGACACCACAACAAATCGGCCTCCTGTGCCCCTTAGTTCAGGTCTTCTCTATGAGCTATGTTGATTGGTTGCTTAATAACTTGAGACAACCGAAGGTGATGCATCATCACATGTCCTGCCCTCATAGATACCTTAAATATTTCATGAAAAACAGATACTTTTTTTTTACAGGAAACCTGAGTAAACATCGCTTGCAACATGCAAGACAGGACAAAACATTTTCATAAGAAGAACAAAACAGGACACCACAAACGAGTCGAATAAGAGAGTGCAACAATACTTGTGCAATATAAAGATTGCTTTATACTTTTAGAATTCTTGATACATTATTTTGCTGCCATTGAACATAGCATTGTTCTGCACTCGGTTTTCCTTTAAGTTTTTTTTACAATACAGTCAAAGAGAATCCCTGCAGGGGGGGGCGCTACAACGCATAAAAAGTCCCGAATTCAGAGAATGCTGATATATCCTAAGTAGTCAACAAATTCAACCTAAAGGGCACAAGTTCTAAGTAATTTATTGAATTTAAGGAAACCGGGTTCATATAGGCTACATGATTGTTTGCCAATACCTATTTCCACCTTTTCATGGAAAATAAAAATATTGTTTAAACTAACTTATCGAAGTTTAAAACGTGAGTTTGGAACTAACACTTGTATTTTTCAGTAGTTTCAAGTCTAAACTTCATATAACAATTTAAAGATTGTGTTTTCTACACTTCTTAGCCTTTGCATTATAGTTCGTTAAATGCTAATGGTTTCGAATTTGTTGAGGATTTGGGATATGATGCCTGATATCTTATCACGTGATCGAGGCACATTAGTCATAATTCGTATGCAAAATTTCGGCATGTTAAAAAAACAAAATCTTCCGCTACCTCAACAAGAAGAGTGTCCTCTAGTCCATCCGCTGCTCCGGCAGTGTTAGCTCTCAGGCTAAGAGTGATAACGCCAATCGTTTGAGGAACGATGATAAAACTGACGGTGGCTCCTTTTTGGTCCAAAACCTTCAAGAAGACAAACCGAAGAAATAAATGAAGAGGAATTTATGGGTACAGATAAGATATTTGTTTTTTCACTACAGCAAATAAAACAAGTCTGATTTTAAAAAGTGAATTTGAATTAAACTAATGAATTTTTTTAAATATTTTTTGTTTTTCATTGCAACATGTAAAGCAAACCTGTAAAACAAAAGCGAATTTGAAAAATAAAACTGTTTTAAATCTGCTTTGATACTTTGATACATCTTGAAATGAAAACTTATATTTAAATTCTGTAAATACATTCTCAAGGATTGGACTCCAGGGGTGGTTCTGATGTTAAAATATGGAGTTAAGATGAGTAACTTTACTTTTTTAGTTTTGTTTTAAAGAAATCGTTTCAAATTTGGACGAAAATGATTTGTAAAATTGAACACAGTCCATTGTGCAAGTATTGTTCAAATGAGTGAAAATATTTTTATTTTATTATTTTTATTTTTGGAGATCTAGATCTTCACCTCTATTTCAGTATCAAAATATCTCAATAATAGCATTTTTATTTGGATTGTTAAAAAGAATAAAAACACTACAAACCTGTACAGATCGTGTCACATCCTTTGATTCGCCGACAACACTATTAAGGCTGTCCTTCACCGTGAACTCTTGAGAACTTTGAAGCGTAACAGTCACCTGAAAAATGAAATCGTGCATCTTTTAATGTCAATAAAACTTGTTCTCTTCTCAGCTGTAAAAAAAAAAAAGTATAGACAGATAAAAATGAAAAAAATCTTTGCACTGTACTGCAGCACAACATTGGGGGCGGTTAGACGAGAGCTTTCTGTGGCCTGGTGCTAACTAAGGGGCATCAGAGAGTTGATTTGTTGATATGTCCTGCCAGTGTTGTTAAATGTCCGAAATCATAAATAAAATTCTACTTTAAAACAACGTTTTAAAATGTTATTTGCCACTGCGGAAATGTCATAATTGGTTATTTTTATTAATAAATTAGGAAAGAGAGATTTAGCTTGTGTTAAAAAAATGTGTGCGAATTTAAAAAAATTGTATAGAAATGTATGGACGTTTAGAAATTTCCCGCCCCTAGCAAGCAAGTTTCTGCGGTTAATTTGCGTGAGGATAACTTATTAAAACCTTGAGGGTGGTGGTAAATAAAATAAATAATAATTATGATCATCTTTATTTAACATAGTAAATAAGAACAGCACACAAAAAACGTAGTAAAAGTTCCCTTTTGAGGGCGGTTTCCTTCCCTTGTTTGGAAAGAAAGTAGGACACCTGTAGGTACCTTATGCTAATGCTGGACCAAATCCTTATTAGAATGATTATTCCATTATGACAACGAGCTCCTACCTAGGAACGTTAACACTGGAACGGAACACATCTTCAAGGCTACCACACAATGACATTTTACTAGACACTGTGACAATCAAAAACTTCTCAGCGATTCTAACAGTACTAGAGTATTTTAATAGACCAATACTGAACACTCAGAATTAAGTATTTATTTAGTTGATCAGTACTTTATATAGTACTTAAGGGTATTGCACTTATATGATGACTTTGAGTTGTCGGTGTATGAAAAGCCAGGAAGAAACCTTATAAAACCACAAAAAGAACTCCGCAGCAACTGAACGTTTGATGGATTGATTGGTGTTTAACGCCATGCACAAGGAAATTTCATTAATATGACGGCGCTTTATTCGAACAGTAGACAGTGACCCTTAACACAACCATAAAATCCGTGTTTTTTGCTGTTGGAAAGATAATGTTTCTCCAGTGCTGAGTATGACCAATGAATATAATCTGTAAACATAGTGCCCTAGCCAGAGAGCGCACAGTCATCAAAAAGCTTTCTTCATATACATACGGTCTACACGGAGATACAGTGAAGATGACTTTGCGGTTAAACACTCAAACAGTCGAGGCACGGCACAGCCCTTCCTAATTCAGTAAAAGAAACACTTACGTCTTTTGTGGACCCCATGTAGTTGAAAACCAACACTTTCAATGTAATAACTTCTCCGCGAACCACAGCATACGGTTTGTCAACACGCATAAAGAATGGCAAAAAGGCAGTCAACTAAAACAGAGAAGAATGATTACAATATTTTTTTTAGAGAATGGCTGCTTGTATAGGTGCATTTGTATATCATATAAGTGTAAAGCAAACAAAAAATGTTATAATAATTTTTAAAAATTTACAAATAAAAATAGTGCATGGATGCCTATTTGTTGCTTGTTAATTATGTTGAGGTTAATGGTATGTCAATAAGATGATGATCATCATGCACTTAAAGCGATAGGCTTACAAACTGATGACTGTATCTCAATAATAAGAATAATATATATAACTTTCAGATTCCGCAGGGTTACCACTTTTGTCATATTTTTAGACGGAGGTAGATCCCATTGAAATGGCCAGTAAATAATTTTATCTTTGCTATGTTCCTGAGACGTAAGTTGGGCTTGAAGCCCTTCCCACTCTTACTTGGTGTAAGTGAATGGCTAAACTCACAATACACAGAAACCACAGAACGAAACTTGGAGAATTTCGGACAGTTTCTTCAAGGTGAAAACAACAAAGTGAGTGCGCACAGAGAAATGATATATATTATTAACTGATAAAAAAAATTATATATAAAAAAAATCAAAAAATTGCAGACAATCCTGAAAAGTAGGTTAGAAAGCAAATGATCTATATTTTCTTACTCAATTGTATATTGAAATAAGTAATCCTGAAAAGTAGGTTAGAAAGCAAATGATCTATATTTTCTTATTCAATTGTCATTTGACCCCGTAGGCCTAGTGTTTGAAGCAGTGAACAGCGACAGGAACACACCCCAAAATGTGAAGATTTTTGCTCTGTTTAAAAAACACGTTGTTATACTACAGTTATTGATATCATAAATATGCTCTAAGCCTACTGCAGCTTACACAGAGCACCTGTATGAGAAAACATCTCACTAAGAAACAATGAGCGTAAAACAAATTCCTGTCATTATAATTCTAATGATATATATCTCTAACTCACTGGTAATATTTTTTTAAAGTTGAATTACAACTTAAAATCTAATTCCACATAAGTCCAATTAATCTTCGTTATATTTATTTATAATTTTTTTAATAGAATTTTGTATTTATTTTAATGTCAAGGTGTCTTTCAGCAATCTATCTAACATGATGACTGAGTGTTGATCGTGCAAACTGTCATCTCCAACAGGTGACCCAGCATTCGCAGAGAGCAAAATCTGTGAACAAGAACTTACATTTGCCCTTTGGGGAGGGATGGCCAGTCCATCAGTGGGGTGGAGAGCGAAGGAAGTAGCCACCCATGTGGTCAACGTGTCAGGAACATTGACGATAAATTCAGCCTTACCATTAGCACTAAAACAGAGAACACGACCATTGTAGCTACAGAGAAACAACATGGTGAACTGTATTCTGATTTGCAAATATGAATTCTATTTAAAAGTTATTTAACAGGACTACAGGTCAAGATCTTAATTTTTAAGTATTCTGATATCTTTACTCAAACTAATGCTTAGTAACTCAATAAAATAAAATGGCTTAAAAAGGTACTGTTAACAAGAAAAAGTATGTCTTTGCAAAACAAAGCAGATTTTGTTTTTACTTCTTAAATAAACAACAAAATTAAATCTGGTAATATAAGTACAATTTAAAAGTAATTTATATATGTAAATGAAGGAAGAAATTAAAGATTTACAGCATTTATTTTAAAGTTAGATTTTTTAATTACGATACTTTTTATCACCAATATCACCAATCAATTAGTGTGGAGAAGAACCCATGCAAAAAAGAATGATATGTAATGAAACCAGAGGTTACAGACAAAAGCAAGGGACAGGCAAAGGTTATAAAAGCTACTTAATCGCCAAGAAGTTGTGATACAAGCAAAATGATTGGTTAGTTATATGAATAACAAATCTGGTGGAATATAAATCAAACTCCACCACATTATTGACAAAGAAACATAAAAATATAGACAAATGAAAGACAATTACATGAAAGCAAATATATTTACAAAATAGTAAGAGAATCAAATAGAAATAAATAAAAACAATACACAAAACGGACATATAGATGAACAAACATTCAAAACAAATAAGACAATTTTTTCCACAAACTTAAAAAAAATATTAACAATGATTGAACCTATGATAAACTTGTTGGGAGACAAAACTTAGTTACACATATTACTTTTATTCCAGCCTATGTACATGTATCTGGGAAAAATAAAAGCCGATTTGTTTCTGAATTTTATCTCGTAATTCTTTACACCTAGACTAAATGTACGATTCTTCTGGATACTAAAAAACCCTGATGAATCTAAATGCAGCCTTGCATGTTTTTGGTTATGACAAAATGATAACTATCATGAACATAACAATAAAGAATTCTATGCTAATGAACATGTCAAACAAACTGAAAATTTTATATCCATAAATGCCTCATTATAGCTTGATCCTGAAAAAAAAATGATGAAATTATTTGAATTATTAGTAATTAAATTAAAGTGCAAACTTCCTGTCAGCTTCTAATAGTTTGGACGTAAAATAATACTAAGACCGTGTCAGTGGCTGTGTAACAGAAATTCCCCGAATTAAGCATCATGTGGAAAAAGCCCAAATTGGTTTGTTTGATTGGGGTTTTGCGCCTTCAAGAATGACTGAAATGTTGCAGCATATATTTATTAACTTTGATCTATGTTGATTGTTTACTATGATGGCGTGACAGCACAATTAGCGAAGGCAACCACTAAGGCTGGAAACAGACAAGGACGCCATGGCATAGGGACAGAATTCAAAACAGGATGTTGCACCATAACAAATTGGCTTACTGATGCCCCTTAGCTCAGAGCACCAGATCACACGAAGGTCCTGCTCTTTGGATGTAGATGTAAGTACAACACCAAATTACAACAGAATGCACCTTTGGCAGGAAATGTCTTCCATACGAGTGTCTGATTAAAATGACCGACAAGATTACGAAAATGTTCTCCCTGTCCAGTTTTGCTAAACTACGTGACCCTTCTTTCTCTTCTGCTTTAAGTTTATTTTAGTTTTTTTAGTCCCATTCATATGGTGCCGTTGTGGTACCTTGCCTGTGAATGCCATACTTAAGGTTATTTCACTCATATGTGGGCGTGCCAGCCCAATGGGTGAAGGAATTCATTCTCAACAAGATTGGAAACAGATAAAGACCCATGTGAACAAAGACAGGACTCAAGCACCAGGAAGCTATCGCCAACCACCCACCCAACATTCATAAGATATAGGCCTAGCACATATACTCAATTCATAACATAACACATGAATATTGTAACTATCCACCGTTTGAACAAGATATATTGTAAACATGTTTTGTGTACACGAATAACATATCCGTACCCAAAATGAATGTGACCGATAAACATTTTTGACAACCTTTATCAGTTAATGAATAGTTGTTGTTGATACATTGTTTTAGATGCAGTTTCCATAGTAATTGGTACCTGGCAACAGTGTTGTTCCAGAACCAAGATTCTGGGAAAAAACTTCGAACTGGAATCTCAGAAACAACAGGGGAATTGGAGTTTGATACTGGACTGAATAAAACCCGTTCATTTGCCAAACTTCTAAAAACTCCTGTTTAAAAAAAAAAACATATTTAAAAAATTCCATAATTAATTTCGAACTGAAATTCAAATATTTCCACTTTTTGTTTTTCTTTTCAATAATAGGAATAATTTGTTAGTGTTTTTTTTATAACCTACATTCCTTGTAATTTGTAATGATCTGAAAACTATCGGTGTACACCCTACAAAATGTTTACAACTTAAACATACAAAAAAAGTAAAAACTGTAGAACACATTGATGACCCCTATAGACAATTTATCAACCTTTTGCAATATTTTCCTAACATAAGACTGGTGCTAGTAAAATTAAAAACTCAACATCGCCAGAAAATATTATGATGAATTTATTAAGATTTATTAAATTTATAAAATTTATTTAAATCTGTAAAATCTTTTTTTTATTTTTTGTGCCATCTTCACTGTTTGCTGATTTACATATTAATACTTTCGTCTATTTTATTTTTCTCTTCATTGAATTTATATGTGTTAATTTTGAACTAAAAATTAAATTTTTTTGGTAGTTTCAAGCCGGAGCTGAATATTAACATTTAAAGATTATGTTTCTACACTTTTCGCTTTTGCAAAATATATCGTTTGTTAACTAAAAGGTGATGATGAGTATGATCAATGATTAATTATATGCTGTTCCTTCTTCAACGAATGTACTTTATAAAACCTGATAATTGAGTAGTACATTAAGTGCAGCTTAGCAGCTTGTAGACTGGATAACTATTAAATTAGACAAAAAATGTTAAACATTATCTACTTTTAGAATTCCAAAGTATGCAAAATTGTTTATCAGTATTTAATATTGAACCAAACAAATACAAAAGTGAGCTACAATAAGTAATTTGAAGAAACTCATTGAATATGGAGGCAAAATTATCCTTTAGGAAATAAAAAAAAAATTAAAATCGCTGGTAATAATAAGAATTGTATCAGAATTATCCATTGCTGGTTAGAAAAGTAATGTCTGTTGACATCAAAAAAATCTCTAGTTCACAACATAAAATCGCCTTGTAACAAACCCACTTTCAAAATAAAGAATTGTAACATCAATTTTGTTGTAGTCAATAGAATATACAAGTAAGGTTTAATTTGAAGCATTACAGATCTGAAAAAGAAGTAAAACAAAACAAGCACTGATCGTCATTCTGAAATAAACAAAGATGGGGAGTTTTTTTCAAAATTATCCATGTTCCTGTCGGAAATTGATCAGACCCAAATATCTCTTGTTTAAGGCATATTTGGCAACGAAAAAGCTTAAAGCTCGGTAAAATAATATATTATAGAACCAATATTAGAACTAGATATTATAACCGGAAGAGACGGTTATAAGGTTTCCAAGTTTTAAAAATCTCTTCCTGAGCAGTGATTATTATATCATATCGCTTTCATATTTTCAAGTCCGAAAAAAAATAATTTGCAAAAAGAATTTTAAAAAAGGTGTTCCTTGACGGGGAATCAAACCAAGATAGCCTGGGTGACAGTCAAATGCGTTAACCACTATACTACTTGAATTGACGATGTAAATTTATTAAAAAATAGAGGAAATCGTGTTTTACACACTGAAGATTTCTCAAAAACTATTAAATCAAATACAACGTAATAA
>JAVFBZ010032351.1:0-11003 GCA_032466195.1 Katharina tunicata
CTGAGAATTTATCTAGAACATGAGATTATTTATCGGCTTTAATAAGTCGATATCCCTGTGCCAGTGTGATAACTCTTGATAAAAATATATCAAGAGGCTGACTACAGCCATCTGTGTACTAACTCTCTCTCTTTGTTCAACATTGCGGTATCTTCCGTCCCCTCTGATTATCGGCCATTTTTTTTTAGCCCGTTAGCGGTATATTATCGGCTGCATAGTATCGCATGAAGATCAACCTATCCTATAGGACATCAAGTGCATTAGGCGCCAATAAAACTCGACATAGAGCAGGTAACAGCAAAGAAATAGAGTAGAATTATTTAGCAAAACATAAGGTCGAAATAGGGTTGTCAAGAATCTTGTCATTTCTTTTTGCCCGTGATAAGATAAGATAAGATATTTTATTTAAAGTCGGTTTGATACAAAAGTGAACTTTAGCTCACGGGGAGCTATTGTCACCGACTGTGCTTGTGCAACAACAAATGTGCAGATGTGCAAAAATAACAGCCTCATACACACATACAATAAACCTATACGTTAATAGGTTAGTACGTCGTGTATGAATGAAAGCTTAGAATAGAGCAGAAATAGCGTAAAACCCATATGGAAACAAACCAATCATTTCTGCAATCGGCTCCTGAATTTGTAGGTTATAGAAAATCATGGATTTAGGCAGTGGAGCATTAACAAAAACTTATTGCTACGAACACACCAGCGGGTGGATGAGTGAGAATCAGAAAGCCAATTTGTTGTGGTGTCCTGTTTTTCGCCCTGTAAGTGTATTGTAACGTCTTCTGTGATACCAGCGTCGTTTTTGCTGGCTTCCTTCACCGATTGGGTTGGCACGCCGTCATATAAGTGAAATAACCTTCAGTACGGCGTATAAAACCCCAATCAAATAAAAAAAAACGAACGCATAACATGTGTAACAGGATATTCGTTAGCTGCTTATTCTGAAACTTAGAATAAAACACTAAGCTAATCTATCAGGGTTACCTTCTTAAGCTTATAATTGGAATTCACGATTGGCAGTTATATGCGATTTTTACTGATAACAATAACGATTGTCAAGCACGAAAGACCTCAGTTGTATCATCACTAGTTTGGTGGCATGGTTGCATATCATGAGCGGGAGACTGGCGACTCCCATCACATTAATAATTTAAAAAATGCGGTCTCAACACCAAGAAAGGAAAAACGGTTGGTCGACGGGAGCTTTCTGTGCCCTGGTGCTCTTGAGCAGAGGGGCATCTCAAAGCCGAATTTTCCTGACTTCATGATTGGCGTCCTACTTTTCTTTGCTTCAAGCGGGCACAAGATCATGTGAGTGAAATAACCTAAATTACGCGTCAATTGGAAATTACAATTTAATACTGACTGCCTTTGACAATGCATTGCAAGAGGAGTAAAGAGCTTTCTCTTTCGAGAAATCTAGTCATTGTGGAATGAGAGGTCGTTGCAGCATTCTAAAATAGAGAATTTAATCATTCTCCATACCGTGGTAATCTTCTCAATCTGGAGAAAGGTACGAGCCTATTTAAATGTGGTCGTTCCAGGCGAAGAGACCGACCCGAAAGGTCAAACGTATAATAAAAGTCACGCTTCGAGACGACCAAGTTTAAAGCGTCAAAAATGTAATCATGCACTAAGACTGCAAAGATCACGTTGGCCTAGGGTTATGAATTCTCATTTACATTTAGTTATTTTTTCACTTTGCATCCAGGTAATTCTAGTTCAGGAGCTTTACCAGAAGTCTGATAGAGTGCAAAGTGCGGTCAAGTTAACGCCCCCAGACCCGCTTTAGGCAAACTATAGCTTGTCCCGAGTTCACACAAAGTTTTGTCAGCTAAAAGTCTCTCCAGGAAACTTAGTCAATTATTTAAAAAAAAAAAAAAAAGACTTGTATGCTTTGTGTAACTTGGGGCCGCACCGTGACTCAGCGGTTGAGCGTTGACCCCCTTCATTGTACCCAGAATAGGTTCGATTCCCTGCATGGTGGACAGGTATATAAGGAAAGTTTTCCGGTGACTGCGGAGTTCGTCATATAAGTGAAATACCCTTGAGTACGACGTTAAACACCAATCAAATAAATAAATAAATTAGATGGTTAATGCCAAAATACAGATTCAAAAGGTCCGGGGCCCGCGACGTGTCTCAGTGGTTAGCGCATCTTACTGCAGATCCTCCTTCGATGTACCGCACGGGTTCAATCCTCCCAGTGGACCTGAGGTATATGAGGGAGTCACACTTTGGCAGGTGACTTCGGCAATTGCGGGGGCGGTTTTGACGAGGTTTCCTCCCGGTTTTCCGCCGTATTGAGTAGAGCAGATTAAGAAGATGAGAATCCGTCGTCATATAAATTAAATACCTTTGAGTACGACATTAAACATCAATCAATCAAAAGGTCCGGATTAGGTCATGTATAAGACACGTTTGCTCACACTTGCCTTCCCTGAAACTCTGGAACTATGTTTTGTGGAGGTCTTTAAAAATATTTTATTATATCAATATTGATGAAACATCAGGATTTTCTTCACCGATAAAAGTGTTATTTAACTGCGTAATAAAATTTTTTTATTTACATTTTGTTCTGGCATATCGCGTCACTGACCTACATGTATTATGACGTTGCAGAAAGACACTCTTCATTACAGCACTCAACAAAGAGATGGCGTAATTTGATGTCACGAATTGCCCCAAATAACGTCATGATGGTCTCAACTCATTTGTTTTGAAATTTTATATGAACAGTTACATGAGATAAAATGTGATGCTTTATGCATTTTTTCGTCAAATATAAATAATAAAAAGAATATTACACATAGACGTTTCAATACAATCATATTTCTCACGAGAATGGTGGAAGTTATCATTTCCACCACTCACTAGAGTACGGTGGCTTAAATGTGACACGAATATATATTTTTTCGTTTACATTTTTTTTAAAATTTACAATTATTTTTTTGCAGACTTCTTAGAGATCAGTAATTGTATATAACGTAAAGTGAGTTCACAGTTTTGGTTGACTTTGTTTGGAAGTCTGAAAAATGACGCTTATTTCTCAGGAGATGATCTAGACAAATCTTCCATTGAGTTTTGCTCGATGGGTTTAATTCAGGGGATTTTATATCCCATTCAGGCCTTTTCATCTAAGATTTGACAAACGGTGTAAAATGGTAATAAGATAGTTGTCCATATGCTCGGAGTTTTAGTTGAATCAGAAAATTAATCCGATTCTGGTTATATGTATTGACTATTAGGCGTTACCAATTGTCTAACAATCAACGAAATGTTCTTTATTAAATTGCGGTAATAACAACCAACAAATATTGCGGGTATAACAACCAACAAATACATACATTATAGGCGAACTGTCGATTTGAATTTTTTGTTATATTTCCTTAAATTGCAGTAAAATCGTATAGCGTATAAAGTTAAACAATAGATCATCGCTAAAGTCGCAATCCCAAAAAAGAAAGATTTCCCCAAAGAGAATTAATAAAGCTGTTTTTCTTATGGGTTGTAAAAATCGTTAAAACTGCATAATTTAATCATTATAACGAATTTGTGAAATTATTATCTCGTTAAAAGGAGTTTAACATCATAGTTTTCTTTTTATTTGCATGTCCTTTCTTGGCTTTCGTAGCTTTTCGTTTAGAAAGTGACCACTAACAGTATTTCCCTATGATTGGCTGGCTTCGAATCGCCCACAGTAAATGCTGGCCATTTAAACGACTCGGCTATCCGGCCTTCTGAAGGTATGTATGTAAACGTGCCTATATATGATCAAGAATGACTCAAGAGTCACCGACTCTCAACTTGATACGCCTCATTGACTGTCATTGACTGATCGCTTAATTTACTTTTTGATATGCAGATGGAATTACTGAACGATAAAACGTCTATTGCTTGTCTGAAAGAACATAGTCTTGTGGGCAAGTATAAGAAAGAACTTTGATTGTAGTGTTATTCAAACTCCAACGGATCGAATAAAGGCCTACACGTAACAATAAAATCAGCTATGATGCACGTTATTCAACAAAGCACGACTGCAAAAATTTTGCTTTTATTTAAAAGGTTATATTCTAGTCGGCTTAAGCTTAATGACCTTGGTTTAATCTTACTTTCATTTTGAGGCCTGCCTGCAATTCTAGAATCCGCTTTGTCGGTTTAGGTTTGATTTAGCAATTTAACACAAATCTTTGAATAATTGAATCATTTCCCTTACATCCCGAGTTTGTATACCGTCCAGTGATCACAGAATATAGCATTGAATTTCTCAAACATATAGCTTGGTTGAGTATTGAATGGCAGTAGTCGGTACAATACACCATACCCTCGGACCTACGACGTAGCCCTCGAATTCATTTTATTTTTGCGGGTGCTTGAGCGGTAGCCTCCTGTGCCCATGTGCTCTCTGAGCAAATGGCATCAAGAAGCCGACTTGTTGTGGTGTCCTATTCTTGGCCTGTAAATGTATCGTAACATCGTTTAGGGTAGTTTCCTCTATCGATTGGGCTGGTACGCCGTGACATGAGTGAAATAACCTTAAGGGCGGCGTAAAACCCAATAAAGCAAATAAACGTTTTATTTACTGGCTAACTTGGATTAAAGGAATGATAAATCGTCATTGCTTTGCGCCTGTTTGGTGTGAAGGCGGTTTCCTTCGCCAATTTCACGGGCTCCCTGCAACATGTGATTGGAATTGCCTTTATGCAATGATGTAAACATTGAAACTTTGGAAAATAGCGAATGTGACGCCGATATTTAGGTCTGAAGATCTTAGCGCCGTATCTCTTTAGTAAGCTGCATGAGTACAATCGTCTTTGTTACATTCCAGACGGGGAGTCACACCTCAATTAAGCTTAACCTTTATAGGTCGTCCAATTGATTCTTGCGACACCCACAAAAAAATGAGGTCTGAGGAGTTTCTTTCAACAAATATGCTACGCGACTGGAACTCCTTGTCAGAACATATACATATAAAAGACAAGTCTGAATTTAAGGCCAAATTGTATCGGATGTTTACTTTGACCAAAGCTCCAGTGTGACCAGTACTAACATCGCGATCGATTTTGCAATGTTGTCTTGTGCCGCACGAGGTACGCCTAGCTCTATCAGGGACGACCTATTCAATAACTTTATATCAGATACTTCAAGATGTTCATATGGATCGCAGTTTGAAACAGCTGATCTTTACCTATACTTATTACTATATTGTCCTCTTTTTACCAACGAGCGCTAACATTGGCTACTTCTATGATATTAGTACTACTATTTACTATTATACGGCTCACAGGCACTCACCTCGTATCAAAATAGTGATATCTCGGTGGCCGTTTGTAAATTCATAGCTTTGAACGCTTTGCCTGATGCACTAAAGCGTCCCCATCCAGAAAGGCCTTCACCAGATGATCACCTCACAAATCCACTGGTATTTATTTGATTATATATTTATATAAAGAGTTATCAAACTGGCACAGGGATATCAAATATATATTCATATTCATCTCCAAATTTCCTTTCCCAATATGCCAATTCCCCTTTTCCGACTAGAATAGAACCTTTGGAATAAAAGTTTTCAAATTTTTAATTAGCACTCTTAATATTATTATTATCAAAATTCATTTTTTAAAATATATTCTTAGGTTTTTTGTTTTAACCCTCTTTCTCTAAATAATAGAGCTTTTACAAATCGATAGAACATGCCATTGAACAAAATTGAAGCATTCACAGCAGATGGATGTGATTGAACTATACATTATCAGACATAAATATTTATCAACTTTAATTAGCCGATATCCCTGTGCCAGTGTGATTACTCTTGACAAAATATGTATAAGTTAATAGATATGTTGGTACAGAGAAACTACAAAAACACACACAAACACGTGTTTACCACAATATATACTGTATGTGCCAAACGGAATGTTGGAAGAAGAATGTCTCAATCTCTGAACATGGACGTATACAAATGAAATCACCAGTCTTCTGTACATTCTTTAACAGAAATCAGGAATCGATCAGCGAGGGCAGCTGAAAAATAAAATTTCAATATTGTAATCTAAAAACGGTGGACTGTTTGTGCCATGTTTTATTTTTGTATTTCTTGCAGATAAAATAACACAAATTACACAAATTTAACCCTAGCAAAACATTAACTGTAAAAATGTCAAATTTAGATTGACCTATAATTTTACTTTGACTTTGTTGGTTTCCTTCCCCTTTAACAAATTAAGTAATATTGCGCACCAACTGAATATTTCATAAATGTTAAGTTATACTAGATTTATTAGTCCATAGCTGTTCGTGGAATATTCCTTAACAGCCAAAGAAATATGCTACGAATTTTCCAGGCGAAAAAAAAAACGTCGGATCAGTCTCAGATGCAGGGGCCACAACATATTTGCTGCAACTTGGACGAAACTTACGGATGTGTGCAAAAATAAATACATTCATCATATCACGAAGACAGACGAATGACAATAAATGATTACCGTCACATTGTATTACTTACATTGAGTCTGAAATATGCTGCACGTGTCCGTTTGCTGTCCATAGCGGAAAACAGGCTTGGGGATAGTCTGACCCCATGGACAAGGAGTGATGCCAGTCTGGGGGTCGATAACTACCATATAACCACAGTCAGTACTGCAGGTCGCATATGAACGGTTAATAAAGAAACGCCTACCAAACTGTGGATCTCTAAGATTGTAAAAGGAAATATAGTAAATAGGTATTAAACAAATTCTTGAAAAAACAAATAAAAAACAAACACATATTTAGTTCTATAAGCAACACTTTAAAACACTTTCTATGATCCAATGGGCGAAGGAAACCACGACACTGTCGACACACAAGACAACATAGGACATTTACAGGACAGACAGCAGGACACAACAGGAAATCGGCTCCTGAGGCCTGTTTCACAAAGCGATCTTAGGCTACGTTAAATATAAATACCATAGCGACTAGTACTGGAGGCATTGTGTTGTCATGGTAGCTACTGTTCAACGTAAGCTAAGATCGTTTTGTGAAACGGACCCCTGATTCCCCGTAGCTCAAAGAGCACCAGAGCACAGGAATCTCCCACTAATCACCCGCCAAATTGAGTTCAATCTTCCACAAGAATGATCACCAATTATCCATAATCTTATCAATTTATTCACCCAATATCTCATTTAACAAATCTTTAGTCCTTGTGTAATATAAAAGATAATTTCTGCAAGTTACCGTCCAAAATCTAAAGGGATATCATAAGCCTTTTCAGTGTTCCTTCTACCGTCATATCAAAGCCTGTATATCTATCTTATCTATGTTTAATAATAATTTTATTATGTATTTTTACATTCGAGCTGTTCAATCTTATGGTGAATAAAATAGAATAGTAGAATAGAATTAGGGCATGCAGTCTCACAATAAGGGATTTTTCCATCTTACATTCATGCTGTAATTACATAGAATTGGAGGAACATTATTTTACCAACAGATAACATTTGGGTTGTGTTTGTTTCGCAGTTTACTGATAGATAGTACCGCAGTCATGAAAGTGAAACGACCTCGAGCACGGTGTTAAGTACCCAGTTTGGAACATTGTCTGTCACAAGGTAATATACCTTTGGACTTTTTTATGAGAAGTTCTGTTTCCGGTAAGCTTCTCGAAAAAAGGAAAGCCTACCCGACTATAGAATGGAAGTTAAGTGCGGCGTCACTCTTCACATCTTTGTAGTTCGATGCAATTAAACGTTCTTTAGTAAACCAGTTCCCATTATTCGATCCAATGCCATCATAGAGGATGCGTACTTTTCTTTCACCAGAAGCGAACATTTCGACTTTGACCTGGGTAAATTAAACAGACCATGTATTAATATGTCTTAACAAGTGCTTTTTGAAGTTTTGTTGGATTTTGATATGTGTTGAACTATTTTAATGATTTAATCTTGGTGATAACCTTACGACACTAGGAACCGTCGTGACGTGATAATTGTATGTTGCCAAAAGGTTGCCTCATGGAGCATTTATATCGAGTGACTCTGAAAGGATAGGCTGAATAGTATAATCGTAATTACATATGATCACTGTAGTTAGACACGTAATGGCACAGATAACCAGCTCACAAATTCTCACATCATGGTGATTAACGTCGTATACTCAAGAGTATTTTACTTATATGGCGACTTTGCGTTTCCGGTGTGTGGTGGAAAGCCGGGAAGAAACCTCGTGCAAATCGGATTTTTTTGTTCATATACCTAATTTCCAAAGGAGGAATCGAACCTGTTCCGGGTACAGCGAAGCGGACTCAGTAGTCCAATGCTCAAGCAGGTGAGCCACGGCTGGGCTCTTCCATCTGCAGAAGGAAACCAACTTGGCTTCCTGGCACCGTTCGTCTCATAGACTACCAGGTCAGACAAGAGGCTAGACAGAAGCTAACCCGCAATTAAATAACTCAAATCACCGATAGCCAGCTAAGTATGCAATATTATTAAATGGTTTATGTGTTTGTATAACTACCTGTTGTATAATTTTGGTGTTCCAGTTATCCAGTATATCTCCGTCTCTGAACACCAGACTGCTGGTTATGATTTTAGCATCCGGACTGTTGGCATTGATACTGCCGGCTTGAGTGTAATCGTTATAAACCAAACGGTTGTTACCAGACACAGCTTTGAATGCTAACTTCCATGTACAATTTTGTCCTGCAATGATAACAAAAATGGAACTTGAAAGCCTTTTTTGGAATACAGAAAACTTACAAAAAAGTGATTTTGAATCACTCATATCAACTAAGAAATAACAAAAGCACTGAAACTAAAACTCTGAATTCTTTTAAATTTATTTCAATCATTTAAAGTATGTTTAAATCATAGACTACCCAAGAAATGTTGTAAAAGTTAGAACAAAAATATTAAATGAAAGCTGATGGGATCCATACGAACGAATAGAAAAGTGGAGAAAGTGAAAAATCCGACTGGAGTGGAATCAGCATGCTACAGCTTATAAGCCGGCTAATACTGTTTGGTCGGATCAAATTCACAGCCGCTCAGTACAGCAAAATCAATTCAATTCTCTTTAAATGTGTAAGGTCTTAAAGTCACACACGCACCCAAAATTTGAATTTTTCAACTAATTCCGCTTGCCTTGATTTTTACATGATTTGATGTTTGTTCAGAAATTAAAACAGTCACGTTAAAATACAAATTTTTCTTTGGCTACAAAGCTTGTAAGGACCAGTAGAAATCAAGCAGTTTTTCGAATTTAGCGGAAAGAGGGCTGGTCATATTTGCTCAAAAAGACTTTGATCCTGTCGAGGTGAATGAACTTGTTTGTAACGAGCCAACATGTTGAACCTTGTACGGGGTGTGGCTAACACGGTTAACGTCGGTACATCAAAGTGTGTCTAAAATGTGACAGCAGATTGACACATTTCCAATTAAAATTTCTGGCAGAATTTTCAGTTTTTTAACTTTTACCAGGCTTTTAAAATACATTTACCTTCAAATCTGGGGATAGAATTAACGGATTACTTTTAACTTCTACTCTGTGATGAAATAAATATAATTCATGTGATTATGTGAAAACCCAAAATGCAGAATATTTGGGTGCGTATATGACTTTAAGTACCGACAAGCATAATTCGATAACATTCGCAATCAATAAGGACTTTTGTTTTTGCGCATTTGTTTGTTAATTGATTCTCTTTCAATAGTTCTGAAAGAAACGACAATATTGAATTGAAGTCATTTCATTATGGAATAAAGTGTAGCATCTAAGTGTAGTATCCTGAAGTCCATAATTAAATTGGATGGATAACATTATTCATTGCCCTTAATGTACTTTGAATGGTATTTTAAACTTTTCTTTTCTGTTAAAATATGAGTAAGTCTATCCCTCAGTAAAACTGCACAACAGAATCGTAAATAAGCGATCAGTCAATTTGACCAATCTAGTTAACCTTTAGAATCAGTGACTCAAAATAGTCATGCTTGGTTGCAGAGACACCTTTAAATACATACTTGTTTGGGGGCATAGAAAACATGCCGGTGACCCGCCGTGTTGATAATATTGTCCTCCGTAGGGCGAAGGGTACCCAAATTGACCGCCAGTAGGGAACGGGTGAGGTGGCACTTGGTTCCCGACGTGTACGTGTGGGGGATAATTCGGCAGGTGTGTATGTGACCCGGGTGATACGGGATTAACAATAGGGGGGTTGGGGTAATAGGGGTTGTATGCACCGCCAGCTGGAGAGGGGTAGTAGTTGGGGTTGTATCCGGAGTAGCCCGTCTGTTGATAGTACCCTTGATAAACTGGTTGGGCGTTCTGTGGAGACTGACCGCTGTTCAATGTAGCTTTCTTGGGAGGCTCAGACGTGCCCACATTGTTTGGAAGGTTGGCCAGGGAGGGTGTATTTGACAGGGAAGGTTGAGGAACATTTCTTGGTTGGGATAGGCGTATCGGCACTGCAGGATTTTGAGGCAAGCAAGATGTCACAAGGACAAGAAATAAAACTCCTAGGATAGCAAGGAATCTCATGTTTGCAGATATGTGTTGCCCCAGGGCTGCTGTGGAAGATACCTGCAAAAGTGATTTGTTTTTACATGCTTGCATTATTTTGTCAATATTTACAAGTTACAAATTTTGCATAAAATACAAAGGAACAAAACAGTATTCATTAGATCCGCTTCCAAATTGAATGCCGAATAAGTGACAACGGTGTCGACTCAAACTGGGAGACAGCCGAGGAAAACAAACGACAGATGTTATACAAGACTAGGATAATTGATATCTGTTTTTTGTTCATTACATGTTATGGGGTGCCATTTAATGACCAGCGCTTTTAAAATTAGTCAAATAACATAGTTAACAAACTATAGTAAATACAAAAATGAAGCAACTCACGCCTCCACAAATAATTAAAACAAAACACCAACAATAAGTCATAGAACAAGCAAAAAGCAAGAGACAACAGAAAATCAGAGCGGTCCTTAAGTTGACAACGCTCCCCC
>JAVFBZ010032373.1:0-28778 GCA_032466195.1 Katharina tunicata
TCTATTAATTAATCCAATTAATCATGTTAGGGATGATTTAGATTGATAGAGCAGAGTGTAAATAACATTATGTTGACGATGTCGCATTTATAGGACACTGCTAGTGGCTATTGATACAAGATAAGATAAGGTTAATAAAGGATAATTATATTAAATGGTATTCATACACCACATTAGACTAATCTTATTATATGTTTGCCTTGAACGAGCGAAAATAATGCCCTCCCAGAAATTTTCCGACGATCATAATTACTAGACTAGGCATAACAAGGCGTTAATCGCCGGAAAGGCTTCTAAGCGACAAATAGCATTCCAGGAATAATCGGTTTTAGTAATGTACAGCACAGTAGCGTGTTTGTTTTCTTTTAGAAGATAGATTAATAAGTTGTATCCCTTTAACGTTATATAACTTCAAATACCACTATTTTCTATATCTGTCGATCTATCGCCGAGCTTGTGGTTTGTATAACTGTAACTTAAGCTGGGGAGCTGAATCGTTATTATCTTCTACAATGACCTGTGTCATTACTATATCTGCATTTGTCAAGATATAAAGAGACGTTCTTGGATATTGAAACGACTTGAACATTGGAACGATGTCAACTTACCGCTTCGCCGGGATCAGTATGGTATCATGTTATCAAATAATGGCTTTAGGTATAACTTCCGCTGCAAAACTACAAAACATATGTTATATTATATACAAATACAAATTAAGTTCGAATCTTTGAAATGTTTTGATTATAATATACATTCGTGACCAGTGGCATCTTATAGAAGAACTTGCTCCGCCATGAGCCAGTTACCCAACACATATCAGATGCTATTCAAATATAATTTTAAACTAATAACCGCTAACATATCTTTATTTGATTAATTGCGCAGACGTACCCACTGAATAAAAACATTACCGTGGTACATTTATTAATAACATTTAGTGTTGCACAACTATTAAACAAATTCAAGATTTGGTGTTTAACAGCACAGATAACCATTGATAATTTTAACTTCCTTTTTTTTTTAAACATGAGCTACAGAAAATACTTTTGCTACGTGATTGTATACGACTTCATGCGGTTTCGCGTAATTGTTTTGCTGAAATTGATCAAACATATGATAAATGTTAGCATGGTAATTGATCAATTAACTACAACAGAATAAGAGATGGAAACGGTGTGATTGTCGTCATAAATGTGCATGAGCATAACAAGAATAAGTGTTTGAAGATCTCGTCCTATTAACCCAACGGATACAAAGCGACCAATCTCATCCCCCAAAAAATAGAATTTACTCAAGTATAAAACAGTAGCTTATAAATCTAGGACATCCTGTTATTTAATATAATTTAAACGAAGTAAATTACTATTCCAATTGTATTCCTGATTTTACGGCGAATTGCCAGACTACACGACTACCGCATTCAGGTGTGTGGTGTAATGATTGCCTCAGAGATATGTGTGTGGCCATTACCTGAAATGATCACCAGCTTCCCAGATAAACAGCCCTTTTCATTTCATATTTGTGTACCTAGCTTAGGGTTGCGTCTGGATGAAGCTCCGATATGTCCGGTGAGCATCATTAACCATCCTGAGTCTTCATGCAAGTGGTTAAGATAATAATAAATTATCTCAATTGGAGGCATCTAAGTCATTATTATCTCGTTACCTTGTCACACACCAAATGATTAATATTTCTGTATATGGTGAATATAATCAGAGCTTCTTCTAGCACTAAATTGTGTTTCAAAAGAACATCATGTTCTCATTATTCAGATATATACAGATAAAGGGTAAATACAATTGTGATGGACCTTTTACTGTTCCATGTCGTATTCCTATAGAGATGCGCTGGCACAATCCCGGATAATATTGTCTAGCGTACAACGGACCCAATTGCAGGAATATAATTTAGTTACAAAATAATATTAATAATCAAACATAACAAATTGCACCCGTCATCACACCTATACCTATACAGTATTTAGCACTCTGTGTGTACATAATTTGAATATAAAGAGATGGTCTGGGCTGTGAAAGGTTAAATACACTTTTAAATTAACAGCATGAAAAATGACGATGGCGGAGGAGATGATGGATATATTTTTTATTTTAGATGCATATAAATGTAAAGACACCAAGAATAACATATGGCATTAAGGAATTTGTTATTATTATACCACAAGTTGCCATCTTAACATCCTGATATTCAATTCAATTATATAATTTCGATGTAATGTGTTTACATTAACGGAACATGTATTTTTTCATCAGGTTATCAAGAGGATTGGAAGCGACTCTATCCTGTCATCAAATTAATGGAGAATAATCCTATAAAATGATTAACAGGATTATGTGTTTATACCAAGAAATCAACAATGCTGAAAGTTGGTGTAAGTCCAGATTAAATTTAAGAACGACACTATGTGCCTTGTTCAGCCTTGTCTGGAATAGTATTACATATTGTTTAATAATAATAAATCTACATGTTGTCCGCAATGCAAACATTAGGTTGACAGATAGCTTCACGTATAATTTCAGATTAAAGAAAAACGATCGTTGTATGTGATATTTATTAAACAATGGACTACAACGGTGTACTTATCGGAATATCGTGGCCGAAAAGCTATTCAATATCAATCAATAGCTTAGTATCAGCTGTTCCAGTCAGGTGCATTCGATCATGGAAAGATATCATCACTTCGCTATCCAGGCTAGCAAGTATCAATCCAACAGCCCCTGTTGTATCCTGATTTTGGAGATAACTCGCAACATGGAATACGCTTTTACAAGACAACACACAGACTCAGTTACTCGTGGTTTAAAATATATTCAGGTAACTTGTGCGATATTTCTATTAAAAAAATAAAGAAAAAAGTGTTAAAATAAGTTATAAACAATAAGTCGTGTAAATAGGTTGAGCCTTGGATTTCTTAAGAGCATCATATATGCCATTCGTAAGGAGAAACAATCCCAATCATTTGATCAATTATAATGCTTTGGAAAAGTAGGGATGAGTTGGGAAAACAAAGGTATAACATGTCAACCGTAATATACAAATTTTGCTTCGATGCCTACAATATCAAAACTACGATCTCTAAGCAGTAGTATGTAGTTCAGCCGATTGACCAAGCTCATATATTATTTAAAAAGATTTTGTGTGTGTTTACTTCCCTTTAAAATGTTTATCAATATATTATTGGATCGCTAGTCCAGCACTGCAGCCTTATACTATCTCTGTCATACTTGGTTATCTATCAGTTCCAATCATGGATGGTGCTGCTATGGTTATGTTTGACATTGCGCACGAAGAGATAAAAAATCTAAAGCACAAACGAATAGTTTGATTATATCACGTTTATATTTACATTGTATGCAAACCTTGTCACACACCAAATGGTTAATATTTGTGTATATGGTGAATATAATCAGAGCTTCTTCTAGCACTAAATTGTGTTTCAAAAGAACATCATGTTCTCATTATTCAGATATATACAGATAAAGGGTAAATACAATTGTGATGGACCTTTTACTGTTCCATGTCGTATTCCTATAGAGATGCGCTGGCACAATCCCGGATAATATTGTCTAGCGTACAACGGACCCAATTGCAGGAATATAATTTAGTTACAAAATAATATTAATAATCAAACATAACAAATTGCACCCGTCATCACACCTATACCTATACAGTATGTACTGCGGAGAACGGAACCTCTTTTTGGTTGCGTGCCCACTTTACCCAGGGAAGATAACATTTTGATTGATCGTTATAAGTTCAAATAGGTCGTCGTGCTCTCCAACACACCAATGTCATTCAAGGAAGATTATATCGTCTCTGACCATAGAAATGCTTATCTATGACTTAAGCTGACAAATAAAACACATACACATATTCTGAGATTGCCGTTCCCAGCTAACACCTAATGTTCATTCCATCCAATTTCCTATACAGGAAGACATGTATCAAGTAATCAAAGATGGTATGTTTAATATAGGACAGGATCAAATTGTCATGGCTAGAACTTGCGTGTCATTTAGTAATAATTGGCGTCCAGATATCAGTTCTTTCATCCTAGTGTTAAAATTCAAGCTTAATCTTCTCTGTGCACCTATTTTATTTATATAATATTGATATACATATAGGGGAAAATGGTAAAAACGTGACCATCTCTTTTCAACATAAAACGAAACTATTAAAAGTAAGGAACATGAACAAAATAATAATTTCTGTATGATATTTTAATCTCATGACTTAAATATTCTGTGTTTTCGATACAATTTGTGCAATTTTTTTCAATTTACTTATTTAAGTATTTGTTTGTGTTGATTAAAAGTTCTATTATTTCTTGTATAAAAACATGAAGACAGAATGCATTAAACCCCTGCCTTTTTTTATGTAGGCAGATTCGTCAGGTTCTTTGAAATGACAACGTCTTAGCTATGGAAAAAAGCAAAATTTCTATAATTAAAGGTAATAACTCTATGCTCTATACACTTTAGGTTAGATGAAGAACGTTCAAAGAATAAATAATCATTGGCTAATTATAAGAGTCTCGTTATGAAAGTTCATTATGCAATTAAAACATGCTCTTCTTTGTTTAAAAACAAACATTGACATGCGGTACATAATTGGTTGCCATTTTTGTGTGGACAATTTCACTGCAATGCATTGTCTAGAT
Organism: Katharina tunicata; assembly: GCA_032466195.1. Lineage (NCBI taxonomy): Eukaryota > Metazoa > Mollusca > Polyplacophora > Chitonida > Mopaliidae > Katharina > Katharina tunicata. The sequence continues at coordinate 4,679 of JAVFBZ010032373.1, forward strand.
AATTGATTTCAATCTGACAACTGTTTTCGTTCAGTCTCTGGCACAAGCACGCTACTAATATAACCCTACATTTTATGTAAGAATTCGATTATTCGCATCATTCGAAGGCACACAAACGCATTTAGCATCGTGAATTATTACTATGGTTGGTATGAAAAAGCCATATGTCGGGTCCTTGGTACAAACTGTTTCCTTTCTAATTCTCTGATTTTTTCCCCATAGTCGACTGCAGCCGATTTTGATTTATTTCAATACCTTCCAAATGACCATTGTTTGGGACAAAGACAGCCTATTACCATAACGTGTAAAAAAGAGAGGCATTATTCGAAGACATTGGCAAAACAAAAGAAACGAGTCGTGTTATTGGACTTTTAAGATGCTTCTTTGCTTGAAAAGCTCTGGTTAAACCTCAAATCAAACGGCCAACAAAATAAACTGCATAAATTGTGCTGTTGATAATAACTTCAAGTTAACACCAAAACTCAATACCAAAAGATCTAACACCAGTGTATTATCTACTAGTAATGAAGATCTCTGCCGCATGACAGCCTTCTCACTGTAGCTATTGTCCATTTTATCCATTAAGTATTATCACTGGTGAAGCAGTAACGGCTGCCTCCTTCTGACTTTAGCATTGTGCTTACCTTAAGAGGACATACTAGTGGATAAATTACCCTTACTGTAGACTCATTGACGGTTTACATAACTAAACGCATCGAAAGATATCGACATATACGGAGCAAAGATTTATGCTGTAACCTTCGGTTAGTTAATCAGTCACAAAGTAGTCGGTTATCTTAAATTGGTCCGCCTGCACAGTAAGTCCTACACTTCAAGCACTTTAAATTCTAGTCGAATTGTTTTCCTGGATGCACGCGATATGCAGTATGTTCAGCAATTTAAACAATAAAACACAGAATATTGTTTGTCTCACAATGCAAATATTTACATAGATTTAGCCTTCGCTTTCCATGTTATGCTTCATTTCTAAGAACACATGGTCTTTCTGTTAAAATTGAAGAGTTAATGTTACTAAGCATGTGCAAATGATGAATAAGTGGTAACATATCTAGAAGTAAAATGAAGATATCTATCTGTTTTTTTTTTGGTTCTGGGACAATGCTATATATTGTTTTCAAATTGATTTTTGAGGCAAGGGACTGATCAGTTAGTGACATGGACTTCTTGTTCAGTATAGGCTAATGGACTTAAAACATATTGTAGTATTGTAATATTCACAATAATTTTAAGTTTTTATATCGTTCAGTGGTGTGTTTTGTGGGTAATAAGAAGATGCAACAGAGTTATTCATGACTCGGCATACATGCCAGTTTCTTTGTCTGAAAAGTATGCTTAAAATATAGAACCCAGCTTTACTAATCTGATAAAGCATTTGTCTATTAAGTGTTGTACTTTTTGGTTCGAATTTATTACTAAGTTTCAATTTTGGGTTAGTGTTGATGTTAGAAACAGAAGGATGGAACAGCATAGTATGTTGTTGGATACCTGACACGTCGATTGTAATGAAATTAGGGATCAGCAAGGCAATATGCATTAAACCTTGATGAGATACAAGACGCGTGGATAATTTTGCAGGAATAATTAGTAATTAAAACTACGTTCTCTGTTGTTCGGCTTGTTCATATCGAACCGTGAAACAGTGACTAGTAGGACTAGTTTTCTCTTACCTGAGGGGCATTTAGACATCTGATTTGACGTGCTATCATTTTGTTTGCCTCCCCTGTCTGATCTGTGTCAGCCTGGCTTTTGCTTGATCATCTCCGTACACGGAAATACATTTAATAAATTATCTTGAAGGTCACCCGTTTTTCATCCTTGTCCGAATCACCCTTAATCTAAAGTAGATTGCCAGGCACATGGAGCCTGGCACAATTTATCAATGTCATTTAAACAATGCCAATATATAATTTAGTTTATCCAAAGTAGTTTGTACAAACTACAGGCATTTAGAGGAACCAGTCTAGACAAAACTTGAATTAGTATGCGTAAAGAGGTAAATTACCAAAATTGTCTAAAGATGGGCGGTACTTGCCAGACGCATTCGAATTAAGCTGTTGATTAAACACGAGCGTGTTGACGTTGCATGTGATGTCATTTTATATAAGAAATAGATTTCTTGGATTATATTCTCATATTTTCTTTAAGAGGCATATATAAGTCGAGACACTTATAATAACATAATATATTATGGATAAACAACTTCTGGTATATTTCCGGCGGTATTACCAGAATATACCAGACGTGGTTTATCTGTAATATCCTATGTTATTCTATTCCAAATTGTTTACAACTTACCCAGCTTAATGGGAAAAATTCAGACTACTTGAATGGAATACACAGGGTGTTAGCAGTAAAAGAAGAAGAGTGTCATTATTATCGTAAGTATATCACTTTGCCATTTTATGCACCGAACTATACACTGTTCCTCAACGGCAGGATCAAGATGATTCGAAAGCACAATGCTATGCCTATGAGACAATTGTGACACGACCTTTGCACCAATTGCACCAGACTATATTTTATTTTAAAAGTCCAATGGCGTCCTGTTAACAAAAACTAAATATTTTGGAGCTGATTTCTTTGGAGGGATATCGGCTCAAGAAGGTTTGAATTGCGCCTGCAGCTTAAATGTATACGTGGAAACCTAAACGTATGGAATATATGTGTCGAGCTTTTATGCGCAGAGAAATAATTTGCATTGGTAAATAATTGGCGAGAAAAACCCCCTCAAGACAAGAGATGTTTTCTCTCGATAATATACGACCATGAAGCTTTGGGACAGAAAAAAAAATGATTCGCGTTAATTGTACATAGTCGGTTCGTTATCTCCAAGCAGTATCATTTTCTGTGACTCTCTCCTACAATGACTATCATCAAACAGCTAAGAACTCTATCATTGTGCATGTGAAGCTAGTGATTGAGCAGATTGGGAACAAACCGTATAGCTTAGCGCAATTGTTTTATCTGGACAAGCATGTGGTGAGGTGGAGTTAAACGCGATAAATGGTCTCTCAATGGGTCAGAAGAGCTCCTATATCTGTATTGATTGCAACATAAATGTCTTCCATAGGTAGTTTACGAATGATCACTATTACCATTGCTATCGTTTTAAACGCTGGCACAGTAAGCCCCTATCAAGCCATAATACAATGCTTTGGGAAAATGGGTGTTTGTTAAATGGAACTTTATTATTCACGTTAGAATCACATGATCTTTGGCAAATGTATATTATTTATGTACATAAAATCACTACTTTGAATGTTTCATACTATGTATAGTAACTCTACAATTAGTTTTTTTTATGTAAACATTCCATGGCATAGTTCGGCTCTAAAATTACACTTGTCACTTATACAAATATGAAGTTGATTTTCAGGAACTTCAACAACTCTGAGTTTGTTGATGTTGGATCAGATTAGATCAAAGTCTTTGGGGGTAAAGAACTGACGTCAGTTTCTTTTCGATCGACCGGAAGTTAATTAAAATCACGAACTGAGTCAAGCCAATGTAGTGCTGTTAAATGATAGAGTAGAATTATCTATTTGATCAATAGCTTGATATGAGATATAGATCGTTATGTAGGTAAACAAACACATATTAACACAGATGAAGTATTTCGTAAATAACGATTGTATTTAATCACCTTTGCTTTTGTGGATGGGAGTATGTCTGGAACTGTTCTTAAAACTTGCTTTCAAATAACGTACATTCGTCTGATAGTATGGTTTATCTTGAAAATTATTCACTGTATAATATAGTCCAGTATGCAATCTAAAACTGTCTATTGATATACCATTCAAGGAGCCAAACTTGAACTGAATTAAAATTTGGAGGTGCACGACTTCAAATGCCACTTTTGTCTCTAATTAGTCACTAATTAGTACCGTCTCGTTATGAAGCTCATCATGCAATAAGAACATGATCTTCTTTTTTTAAAAAACAAAAACTGACATGCGGTACATAACTGGTTGCCAATTTTTTGTGGACGATTTTACGGCGACGCATTGTTTAGATAGTTGATTTCAATCTGACAACTGTTTTCTTTCAGTCTCTGGCACAATCACATTTCAACTAGAACCCTACATTTTATGTAAGAATTCGATTATTCGCATCATTTCAGGCGTAATTGTTTGGTGGACAAGTGCTGTTATTTTTTATTGATTCAATATTTTATCAATTTTATTCCTACAAATAAATAATAAATATATTTTCTAAGACACACGAACGTCTTTAGCATCGTGAATTAATACAATGGTTGGCATGAAAAAGCCATATGTCGGGTCCATGGGACAAACTGTTTCCTTTCTAATTCTCAGATGTTTTCCCCCAACATCAACTACAGCTGATGATTTGTTTTATTTCAAACGTTCTAAATGACATTTTTTTTTCGGACGAAGGCGGCCTTCTATCCTAACGCGTATAAAAGAAAACCACCATTCGACGACACTGGCAAAAGAAATAAAACGAGATAGCAATATGACATATTAAAATACAAATACTACCATCCAAGCAGTCGTGTTATTTGACTTAATGTGCAAACAATTTTAAGCTGCTACATTGTTCGAACAGCCTTGGTTAAACCTCAAATCAAACGGCCAATGAAATCAACTACATACATTGTGCTGTTGATATTGACTTCAAGTTAACACCAAGACTCAATACAAAAAGATCTGACACAATTGTGTTATCTACTAGTACTGAAGTTCTGGGCTGCATGACAGCCTTTTCGCAGTATCTATTAGTTTATTCATTTAATTCATTTCGTAATTTTACTGATGAAGCAGTAATGGCTGTCTCCTTCTGACTTTATCATCGTGCTTATCTTAAGGGGACATACTAGTGGGTTTACATAACCAAATGTGTGGAAAGAAATCGACATTTACTGAGCAAGGATTAACAACACGCAATATGCAGTATACAGTAATTTGAACAATAAAACACAGATTATTCTCTGTCTCACAATGCATATTTACATACATTTAGCCTTCACTTACTATTTTATGGTTCAATTTTATGAACACATGATCACTCTGTCAAAATCGAAGAGTTAATGTTACTCAGCATATGCAAATGATAAATAAATGGTAACATATTTTAGAAGTAAAATGAATACGTCTATCTGTAATTTATTTCTAGGACAATGCTATATACACTTAATCTAATTAAATCCCAGTCACACAACATATCATCAAGTCAAATGTATCACAATCGCAACAAAATGCTTTGGGAAATTACAGTGACCTGGGCAAACTGATCTGATACCTAGTCGCGTAAAGCTTGTCTTACTCTGAATGCCAACTGACACCAGACGCGACGCTAGAGTCGACCTGTTGTCTCGCTGAACAAGCAGTCATTTGCCAAATCACACAAGACTCAAGGTGACATTAACGAAGATACACAAGTTAGCCCAAATATTTTAGCAAAATTCAAGTTTTTTATTAGCTGGAATCAGAGTTAGATAAACATCAAACATCAAGGAAAGCTATTTTTCGGAAAATCACTGTATTCAATTATGTTGAAGTTGGAAATTGTGTTTATAGCGGCAGTATTGAAACATATTTGCAACAGAAGAAAATATAATACACAACTGATCAGATAATAACTGTGCGACGCAATTTGAGTCGGTTTAAAACTAGAAACAATTCTGCCTTTGATGTGAAGATTTGAACATTCGTTTCCGGGCATATACATGAGAAACCATATTAGGCTTATTATCGAATTGGTATTAATATTCCATGTACTATTATTTTGCTAGATAGTGTATATCGTATATGTCCGTCTACACGTGGCACCATTTGGTGGTCAAGTCTAAATGTGTGTCCCGGGCATTAACTTCAAAACCGCTGTTCGGATTGTAATCAAAATTGGCATTGCTTGTTCCATGAGACAAGATATTAGTTGGAATCCTGTTCCATGTCTGTAAGCATGCAGGTTGTACCACCTGGCGGCTAAATTGCTATTTGGGTTTCGTGCATGGAGACGAAAACCGATAATCGCATTATAATAAAACTTAGATTCTTAAAGTGCAATTATGGAGGCAGATACCCGTTCGTCTCACTTCGCCTTATATAATCAACCTTGGTTTCATGCGACAAGATTCAGCCTGGTGTTTCCGATTGTCTGCCTGCAGCTGGCGCCACCTAGTGGTCAAGTCTAAATTTGTCCGTCCGTATGTTCAAGATCCGTTTCCGTATCATTTAACCTGAAAACAGCTGATCAGATTTCAACCAACCTTGGTATTTATGTTAAATCTAGCAATATATCACTTGGAATTGTGTTTTCTAAGTTGCCGTTTGCAAGTAATATTCCCTGCTGTCCAAGACTACATTTGATTTAGGAGCATTAACTTAAAGGCGGATAATCGGCCCAGTGCACAGTGGTTCATATTTTCATCAAATAGATAATCAGGTGATATTGTAACAACGTAACCATTACGTGTCTACATTCGAATTCAGAAATGTCGACTTTTTGACCTCATAATATTCAGCTAACATAATCTGGTAAACAGTGTTGGAGCTTGTACGAAATCGACTAAGAAACATACTTCTTCTATTTGCGTGGTCCAGGTTTCTTATTTTGGCCTGTTCACTCAAAATCATTGATATACAATGAAAAGGCGGAATTAACTAAGACCTAATGATTTCATACACGAAGTCAATATATATCGACCATAGTTAACACAACCTGGCGGCGTACACCATTAGTTACTGAAGGGCAGTGCCACTATCTTAATTCAGCACGTTCCATACAGTTACTATCCCTCATTATTATCCCTGTACCGAGAGAGAGCACAAAGTGCATTCTGATAGTATATATACATTGTTACTGTTCAATCAACGCAGTATAACTTTTAACTTGCAGGATGTTTCGTGTTATTGTGCCAGACGAAATCAAATGTCCTAAAATAATAGCATTAGCCTTCACATACGTCATACATGACGTACAAGTACAGTTTGGTGTTAACCTTCTTTGTTTCACGACTATATAAATCACTTTACTATATGAATTTTGCTGCTTAGAAAGTGAGGCAGCAGGTATTGGAAACTATTCCTAGAACAAATACTTACCTCCACATATTTGGCATTTAAATCCCATGCTAAATTCACAAATTCACAGCATTAAATGCCGACCTAATATCCAGTGTTTGTGCTTAACGTGTCCAACATTTTGTTTGGTTTACTTTATCCCAATCAGAATCGCGTTCGCGGTTCAAGTATAACACGACATGACTTTGTAAAGTATATCTAGAGACAAAGGAAAGCAACGTGGAACATTGAAACACAAATGTGAAAAGACAATAGCAATAACAACGCAAGCTTAATTCCACATTGAAAGCCGAATCAATAGATATATTTGTTTTCCATGTGTCACAGTTTAAGAACAAATATAATTATTTAACCGCACTTGTGCTAGAAATTTGATATATTCTTTGTATTCCTAAATACCAAAATTATATAGCGGGTCACGAAAATCAGCATCGTCAATATCATTTTAAAATCTGTGTGACCATGCACTTCACTACATGTCAACTGCTGTGCACCTATATTGAACTATATCCACACTGTGAAGATTAACTATTATATCGGGATCTAAGTATTAGCTAATGTACAATAATCTTTCTAATATGAGATACATTTATCACAGACAATGGTCAAAGAACATTGTTCCCTCTGGAATTTAAACAAACAGACTAATTATATTCATTCACATTTTTGGTCTGTAAATGTTGTATGCATTATACGCCAAGTCAGCAACTCCTACTTTTTTTGCTTAACATTTTGGCTGGCAGATATATAAAATGGGAAATTGCTTTAACAATTACTTCTTTAGCTCTTAGTCCCAGAACTGTTTTCATCCATGGAATATCCTGATGTTATTTGGCGACGGGATTGTTTATTATCGGTTATTTGAAGACATTGATAGACAATCTGCAGATCAAGTAAAAGGCCAGTTATGTCTTTAGATACCACGGGTGTCGGCTAATTTAATACAAGACACAGAACATCATTTGTTGGGGACCATAATCAGTTGAATTGACATTAACATCACTGTGCAATTTAGGTCATAAATGATTTAAATTATATTTCTGGTTTTCGTTACCAATGTGCCGTACAAAGAAATTAATCTATCAAGTTATATTCTTGCGAACAAGCCACATTTAGGCTACATACAAGGAACAAATCTCCTGGAATGCATCTTGATGGTGTCCGGTCTACTTCATGACAAATTACAGTTAATGTGAAATACTATGCAAGTGTACTTGGGCAGAGTGAATTACTGCTTTATGATACACAATATTGCCCTTACTATCGTAAACCAGTCACCATGGACACCATGTAATCAACGCTGTGACATAAACATGTCAGGGTCTCGATATTAATACAAGGTGGTGCCTTTGAGTAACTGTAATGGGTCAGAGGGCAGTAGCCGAAGCTAGTCTTTCAAGTCAAAGTCTTTATACATTAAGCAGATCTGTGTGCATCACAAACTCAAATTGTTACATAGCTCTAATTTTTGTTATTTATATTTTTTTTAAATAAATTATATACCTGTGATATATACAACGGAATCATTTTGATAGTAATGACCACCTACATAATTATGTCAAGTATGTCTGTACTGTTCAGTTCAGTTATTTCTCTTTCTGACGTAGGGCCTTGGGTAGAATTATTTCAGATATATTTATATTGACGAAAATATATGTTCCGATTTTTGTTTATACTGTAGATTTAAATTGATTGATCTATTTGCTTACCGAGAGGTTTCAACTACTTATGTTCTTCCTTTATGAATACAAATTTCATTATTATATGCAGGAAATAAATCTGGACTATATAAGGTCCAAAGGGTAAGTTAAATGGTATGAAAACATGTAATATAGCATGTGCATTGAACTTACAAGTCAGATACAAAATAACACCAAATAAAGTTGGTGAATATACACAATGCATACAGAATAAATAAATGCAACAAAATCACGTGTTTCATGATACTTTCATCTGTGGAGTATTGCCAGTTTTTGTTTTATCTATTTTTGTATTTTGTTTTGTTTGCATTAAGTTATTCTTCAGTAATTATAAAAAATATGGGCCAACGTGTGTGTTGATTTAAAGATAAAACGAAAAGAGATTCATATAAATGCATTTTTAGAATAGGGGGCAAAACTTATTAGAAATTAACTGTAGGCATTGTAAATTAGTACAGATCTGTATACAAACAGCTCTCGTTATTTAGGGGGGCTACATGTAAATGATGCAGGCACGATCCAATTGAGCTTAATAGGCTATCGTTCTTTTTATTTAGGCAAAAAGGCACACGCATTTCATGATGCATGGAGTAGGTTTTGGTCGTTACATTATTTTTTATTTGAAGATACGTTTGCCAAGCTTGTTCATGCTAGCTCTTAAGCTAGCTGGAGAGTGTTTGGGAGAATTTCTACCAGGGTGGCTTTTCTATAATACATAAACCCAAGTAAAATGGTACAGGACTTGTTGTTCTTCACAGTTTTTGGTCGCTTTGCAGTTACAATTAAAACCAATTTAATCTTTCCAAACAGTATACAAGTGGCTGTATTTTGTCGAGTATTATCCGAACCACACCATAGGAGGTTAAATCATTCAAAGCAATTTTCCGAAGTATTTGCACAGGTTGGCGTACTTTGCTATCATTATGGAGATTTACACAACAATATATACAGTTTCTATAGTACATACTGTCTCTTTATGTCTTTATTTATGTTGATTGAGATGCGCTGGAGAACATAACTGTACCTTTCCCAGCTTACAGGCTACATGTATGTCACATAACTAGTTTGAATGCGACGCCGGGATTCGTATAAATAACTGAGCCATGCTTACCCACATTAGCACAGGAAGTCGATTGATAACTATTTAATAAGTAAATGCTCCAGATATTAGAAAAAAGTCAGAAGTTGTAATTTTAGCTTACAATAATGGTTCATTAGTATCAAGCTACATGTACATGTTCACATTACCGATTATTGCTCCATATTACTCGATAGAGATCCTGACACCAATATGATAAATGTTGTCTTCGTTTAAGTCAACAGTAAATAATGCATATCATAATTGTCATAGAAACTCATTAGACTGATACTACAACGCCGGCGTTTTGGCATTTCTTGAGGAAGTTTAGGTCCAGATCTGTGTTGATGAACAGGCGATAGCATTTCTGGTATTCCTCTGTCCTTTGATAAAGGTTGGGGTCAGTGGCTCGGAGCGTGGGCCAGACTATATTTGATCCACTTATTAGCTTGATATAATAAAGCAGCCAAGAAACTTCGAAAAGATGCATTTTGACGTTCTCTACATTAATGTTACATTAATTAATCTTACGTTACTATGAACTGACCTATACTAAAATGATTTAACCATATTGATGTGTTTATTGTTCCTTTGTAGAAATAACGATTTAACTACTTATATACAAGATTCATTTAATCACAAGTTCAATATATTTGCCTTAGTAAGATTTCGTCCGGTATGGTCTCTAGACTTTTCCCAACTAAACAATCCTGATCGGAACAAGTCTACATATAGAGTCAACAAGTACAATAATAGTAAACTGTTCACTCCCAAGAAAGGAACCAAACAGTTAGCAAAACAGTGTATTAGCATTCTGGTGAGTAGTATGGTAAATAGCTGACTATTCTAACCCTTTGTTTCTGATAACACTAGGCGTTATGTTCCGAAATTCGCGAGTTTTACTGGCGGCAAATTTCTCCTATATACGTCCTTTCATAGTCCAAACGACTAACTTTATACACAGTTCCACATTTATCTTGTAGGGGAAGGGTTCTATCTTTGGGTTTAACTAATTAACATTTTAGTGTTTGCCCTGGACAATTTCCACAGACCCTACTGGGCGGAATCTAAATAAGGCAACTATATTGAGCTCTTATCCCTTTCCTCGAACACAGCTGTCATCTGTACATAAAGAGAACATATTATCGTCTGAAAACATAGAGCGTTGATTCCGATTTTCGTGGCTCTGAAGCTGTGAATTCGCAGCCCTGCTGTCATAGTCGTTTCAGGAAGGGGAAAGTAAATCTTTTCTTGTTCAAGCACATTTCTTCACTTTTCTCTTAACACTTTTTCAAAAGCCTGTTTGTTTCCTAGCTCCATATCAGTGTAAAAGCTTTTGCCTGATTTCTGGTTCAGGGAACAAATGTCAACTTTTTGTTTCAAATGTATATGAATTACGCATAAGCGTGTTAATTAACCTGACTCTCGGGTTTGTATATGGCATTTACCCTGCATGCTCCTGCGCGATGGAGGAAATCCATTATATTTTATTTGTAAATGCAACGCTGGTTACATCCTGACAAACACCTGAAATAAAAACACACCTGCTAGTAAAAATATATTTTCCTTCACAAGACTTCGGGACAACACATTTATAGCAATTAACAAATTATCAGCTGTAGTAAGGAATTGTATCTCATTTATTTACCTAAAGTATTAATAATTAGGAGGAAAATTGAAATCAGTCATAACTTGAACAAAATAAAATCATAAAATGACATTTGCTATAGGATGGTGTTAATTTGTATTGGTGGTGCAGCCGATAAACCCATATGGACACAAACTTTGATACAGGTAAGGAAAGGTCCCAGATCGAATGTTTGTGATAGTATGAAATGTTTAAATCTCCATAAAAAATAGAAATTAAGTAAATATACACAATACAGGAAAAATGAACCATCATTTTGGGTCCAGTGGTATAAAGGAGTTAGTTACATAAATATTGGTGTAACATCTCTTCAATAGATAGCATAAGTACGTGACTACAGTCCATATACACCCAGAAAGTCTACAAATATAAAAATGTATATCCAGGAAGCAATCACCTGTTCAGCAATATAGGGAATAAACTCTAGTTTTCATTTGTGCTTTGATTTTTTGATGATCAGATACATACATGTAAATTGTGTTAAAATTATTGGGATCTATAGCAGCTCAACGAAGCAATGAAATGTGCCTTTCTAGCATTTGCGCGTTTTCAGATTTCGTGTATGACGAATTTTCTTTCGAAATCAATACGAAAGCTACATGTAGCAAGACTTGATTAAGGTTTTACGTTTCCAGAAGCATTTGTCTATGTCGCGTAAAATTAACTATACCTCGTCAACTACAATGTAAATCACCCACGCGAAGTGCCAATATATATCAGGCGCAGTTCATATAGCGTCTTTACTTGTTCTGCTGACTAGAAGTGGAACAAACCATCCGCTGAGGAAGCAAATCTTATATACATTTTATCACCCAAACAAATTGGTCGAACTTACAATTAAACCAGTCTGTTGTCATTGTACCAGACGAAATGCAATATCCAATAATGCCATTAGTAAATAACTTGGACCAGACCAGAGTACAAAATGACAAAACATACGTCAACATGTGAAACGTCGATGATCTTGGTAAGGTAAATGGAACGAGAAGTAATCTTAGCCAAATAAACTGGCATACACTAGTATAATGTTAGCTACTTGTCTTGTTTTTGTATAACCATTACAACCTGGTTGTTTGCTTCATAAACGAGGCGTAACTTAAATTAAAAAAAATGCGCAATCAATTGTATTCGTGTATCCGTAGAAGAGGTAATCCGAAGAGTTTTGTCTATCCCAGTTTAAGATATATTTGTATGAAAAGAAATTAGGAACCTAAATAATGACCCGGAACAACTGATTGGACATTTTTTTTAATTTGAACGTCTTGAGGCTTTTCCCAATAGTTCTCTATAGTGTCACGAATTTGTATTAGGGCAATGTAAAGTTCTTTATATACGTTCTCAACTACGCCTGATATGGCTTTTGAGAAGACATTAGATGAAGGACTCTATTTCTCAATTGGACTCTGATTTTGTCGGTCCTTGAAATATGTGGATCGATTCTAGAGGTGTTTGGTGATAGCTTATTTTGGACAATGTGGCTGACCCGAATCCAGGGCAATCTAATATAATTTGCTTTTGTTCTCAGCTTCGAACAATATAGATTTTTTGACAAGAAGTGAGGACTCAGAAATATGTTTTCTAATTTGCTTCAACTTACGCCTGTTTTATAGATGTCTGGAGACCACTTATTTCACTTTTTGTTGATTCTGAGAAAAGCGTGGATATATAAAAAAACGTAATCTAATTAATTAACTTCTCTTCTAAATATCATCATACCGAGCCAATATTAAGATCTAAAAATGCTGAACATCTATCAACTTAACAAATTTCTTTCTCTTTCTTTTTCTCACAAGTATATCTATAAACTCTATTGTCTTCCATTTACTTTTCGAAACTCATTCCGTCGTCTGTCAGATGTTCACAATTATCCAACAAGGAACTAATGTCTTAACCTCCACACTGTCCCACAAATCTTTCTCGACACACGTTGTGTGTCACTGCCTCTCGTCAATGGAATAGCTTAACTACTTCAATTAAGCAAATAAATCGATATTTGCTTTTAAATCTTCTCTAGAAGACCTTATTCTCAATCTTAAGTGACTTCTATATCTCCTTCGTCATTGTATATATGAATATATCGTATTTTGTATGTTTCTATAAAGTATTGTACACACGTTAATATATTACACCATCTAAACTTCTTATTTAAATTTGCATTCAGTTATATTAATATTCAAAGGGATAGAACCAGTCCTATGGGCTTTACTCCCGCCATATTTGCTACGCCTATCTACTACTTGAAATGAATTTGTGTTTATGGTGAATAAATATATATCAATATCAATATCAATCGCATATTAACGTTTCGTAATGCCGTCTCAGTTTTCATCGTAATGCATGTTACTTAATTTCCAATGTTTGAGAGAGGCTGTCGGGATCGAATTGGCCACCTGCAACCAATAAATCGTCCAATTCTGGACAACACAAAGCCAGACGCCCACTCTTTTGTACAATCAATCATGCACCAAGATAAACTAGCTTAACAACAGGCATGACTGTAAAATAATCTTAAAGATATATTCCTAAAAGAAGACGACCGATACGTCTGACACAAGCAGCGACTCTTACTATTTTACAAACAACCAATTTCCTTTTCTTCAAACGTGCCAATTAATAGCAAATTATTAATTTGTTACATTAATTGCAGTAATACAATAACACATTTAGTACTGATATATGAAAGATAGATTAGTTACGTATCTTCAAACGTGTCAATTAAAAGCAAATTAATAATTTGTTACATTAATTGCGCCGATACAATAACATATTAAGTACTTATATGCGTAAAATATACTATTTTAGTTACGTATGTACAATCTTATCACTAAGCGGGCATATAGCACAATACGTATTTGACACTACATAATTACAGAACGGATCATAACCGGCAACTACTGGACGTTTATAATAATTTACAATATGCCACAAAAGTGCCGTCACATTAAATATGTTAATAAACCAAATTATTCTTGTTTTATTTGGAAGGATTCGTCTTGAGAAGTTAGTGGTCAGAACAAACTAATCAAATTAAAAAAATTCTGACATAAAGCCATCAACAAATTAACACCACCTATGTCACAATCTGAGCTAATCCATCTGAAGGCAATTATTATGTAACGCTTTAGAATAAGCATAACACATCGCAGTTATCCAAATTATTCGAGCATTACACATCAGCTTGTTGACAATAGGGGACATCTTGTCATTTTATATTCAGGGGAATGGTTTCCTTGCATTTAGCACCATGTTTATACAGGTACATCAGCTGACGCTCCAATATGACATTCAGGCATGGTATTTTCGTGAGTTGGTGAAAGAATGCATTAAGTGGGAACATTCCCATGGGTCTGTCGAATCTTGCACAGATCCGTATCATCTGGAAAGCGAACTTCACCAAACGCTTAGAAAAGATTTGGCTACCGGTACTATCTTAAATATATCGTCGTTTTAACTAACAGATAACATTTATGAAACGAAGTGTTATAACTTTCGGGCAAACTAACATTGTGCAAATGCTCTGTTTGGGGGCTCTGCCGTTCATTTAATTCATCAGAAAGATATAAACACAATCAACAAGTTATTCCAACTTTAAGTTATTCCAACTTAAAAATTCCAAGTTATTCCAACTTAATATTCCAACTTTAAGTTATTCCAACTTAATTATTGGTATTTGAACGTTCAAATAAGCATCAATTGACAACAGAACCCGAGGCCCAAATGTATATGTAGACAACACCCACTCCCTGTAGCTATATATGATGTTCCAGCACTGATACTGACATATAGCTGTGTTTCCGAATAAACCTGCTGAACATGGGATCGACCAGCAGCACTATATATTTATTGCAAAGTTGTGATTCCGAACAGAGAACTGATTCCTTCTTGTTCCTTGTCTGAAATGCAATATGTCATTTGTATATTGTTGACTTGTTCAATTAATCTGGATGCGATGGTCACAGCTGGACACTGTATATCCAATATCAATTGTCAAGGTTGTGATTAAATATCAAAATATCAGTTTTTCGCACCGAAACTTGAGACAGCCTTAGAAACGTGACCATCTCCAACGGATTTAGCACGAAAGTTATCTGGCGATTAACAGCATTCAATGAAATCACAATACAAAGTAGCATTGCTACAAACATGCATTGCTAATCTTGGGTGTAATTTTAAAGAACGTTTGATTGGATTGAGTGAATATTGAATACGAGAGACAAACAGTAGCTCAACGTACATTTGCCCATCCTTTTGTTTGAATTTATTTCTCAGTAACAAGTCAACAGGACATGTTTTATTTTGGCATTATAACGCTTTCTTCTCATGAATTAACCTTTTACAATCCAGTCTGTAAAATATCAATGCTTTTCTTCTTATTATAGAAGTCATATTGTTTATGTAAATTATTCCGTAGTGATTTTTTTCCTAAGGTACAAAACGTGACCGTTGACAGTATTGTTTTTAGTTATCACTCTCGTAGACTGAAGGTTATAGGTAGGAAAATGTTCTGTCGACTGAGGCACTAACGGGAATCGAATCGCCAACAGTACATTTAAGACATTTAGACCCAGTCTGCAGCATGTTAAATATATTAGGAAACGTGCTGTGGCTCGTTCGGCTGAGTATGACAACTGGCTAGCTACTGTCCTGTCTACTCCAAATATAATGCATGTTTGTGATAGATGGACCTTAACTATTGTAATTGACTTGTTAATTCGAAACGATATTTTTCTGTACATATTAAGTCATTTCAGAATCAACAAATCAACAAAACGATTTCTTCCACGTGAGAATAGACATATAATTCTTGACAAGACAATATCCCTTGCAAAGGCCGATCTGTTCAGTGAAAATCAATGAAATTGCTTTGAATCCTCGTGCCATCTGGCATTATGCCAACTGTAAGTCACCGACTTTCTTGATTCGTCTCATACCCTTCCTGATACGTCGCTTGTGATACAGCACGTTTCCTGATACGCCAGATAAACGTATGGCATACACATTGCTTACCCAATACTTAACCAAAATTGCAGTTTGTTGATTATGTAACCGTTTGATATATATTAATTTACATTTAATATTCATACGTGAAGAAAAATGGCAATATATATGGCAAACATGCACTTGTCATTTAGAATGATAGTTCCGTATGCAACGAGAATAACTCGATACAGGACAAGCACATAACATCGGTAGATTTCGGAAAATTAAAGCAAACTTCAAATCCGGTTCAAGTAACCCCTTAAATCGATGAACATTTGTAAAGTAGAATCTATGGAAAAAAATGACTGAATTTTTTGTTATCGATTGATAATGCTTACATGTGGCCGAAAATATCAAATTTAAATAACAACAAATATCGTTGTTTGGGAAATTCTTTGCAACAAATAATTTTGAATTCAATAGTTATTAGCCCTATGTGATAAAATAGTAAGACCGATGAAGCTAGAATGTTTTTGCATCATCAGCAGTCAATGATCAACTTAAGTCACCATCAATGTTAATATAGTGGTTATAAGTAATATTTTAAACGATATTAATGCCCATATGACACAACTTGATTTACGGTTATCCTCAAGGCTTTCTGCCCACAGACATAGGGATTGTTCTGAACATCATCGAGATTAGACGTTAGGTAACTTCGCTAGTTTTAAACACGTCTTGGAATCGTTTATTATATTAAAGTCATATAAACTAATTGTCACACGGGCAATTCGATCAATTACAATTCGAAATATATATATCGTGTTTGATATAAAGCCTTATAAAATCTATTTTCAAACTCATTCTATCCACATCTTGCAAAAATTAAACTGTTCGGAATTACATTTGTTTTGCGCCTTAAATATGCTGGTTCCATGTTACATATTTGAACTGAATTTGACAGGATTTGGCAAAGATAAAGATGTTTTTGCGTTGGTGTTTAACTTAAAAATGGCCAGCTTTTGGAATCAGGCAATGTTTCTAGAAGAGAAGTAGAACAAAGCGTCAGCCGATGGAGAAATCCTGACATAAATTTACACATTCATATAAAAACAGCCTATAGCATACCTATGGCGGCCTGATTTTACCATCTCTCTTTGAAACAGCACATAAAAGTCCACAGGAGCGAAAACGAACTCGGGTGAAATAACATATTTAATTAGGTCCCCATTCACATCTCTGGTATGCAAAGGGTTAATTTTGTTACACTCGTCCGTATATATTCATCTGTTTTATAGGCGAGTTTTGTTACCTCTATTTTGGTCTGTCTTGAAAATGTTTGCCTAGATCTAGAAGATGTATGTGGAAAATATGATTCGATCCATTGTAGCTGTCACAAAGCCACACACTGACTAAACTTCTATTACCGTTTCTGGTTTCAATGCTTTTGAAGCTAACGCACACTATTGAACGGCAAAATAGTTCGTCAATATACACTCAATATATATGAGAGACACAAAAGTGGCTAACTGGAACAAATATTTTCCAATAATGGCCAACACAGAGTCAAACGCCAACATCTTGGAACAATCAATGATGTATCACAAGCTGCTATAATGACACATTGATAACAACTCAACGGTAACGATTCTTTCTTGCCAAATAAACGTAGCTACCGAATGTCTTTGGGTTGAGTAAAATATAACAGTCTTATAAATCAATCATTGCCTAAGAACTTCGATTACTTAAAAGCCCGAAAGACATATCGTGTTATATATAAAGTGTTAGATAATATTTCTACAAACGTGCATCCGTATGAAACTGTATTTGTTTTCTACATTAAAGTTTGATCCATATAGCATGATTGATCTGCCTTTGGTACGATTTGTCAAATATATAAAAAAAGAAGATATTCTTGTCAAATGTATTATTGCTTCAATTCCACAATATATAGCATACCAACGTTATAAAAGAGTGTAAAAAATAGCAATATATTGAGAAATTATTCCGAGTTTAAAATATATTTTAGTTTCTGGTTGGCATTAAAAAGAAAATAGCCAGGGGACGCAATTAGGTATACAACATTGGTACCTGTATTAAATTGAAAAGAGACCAATGACATGCCATTCTTCCATTTGGTCAGTATAGCATGTATGGGCTGTTGTCTCAAAATCAATGATATACGCAAGTAAGCCGGACTTGATTAATACTTCTCGATCCAATAGGAGCCGTCTCTATATCAGACACTTAACTGTACAAGGTCAGACACAATATTAGTCACTGAAGCGAATTGGCTATACCTTCATTCAATCGCACTTTATTACAAATGGAATCGTTTCAAGATAACAAAGCCTCGGCCCATATAGTAACCCTGGCATAATTGTGTACAGTCCTATAAACTAAGTCTGTCTGCCAATTAAGGTGGTCTGGTTTCTTTGTACAGGATCAAAGGAAATGTCCAATGTCCACGAAAAGGAGCGAGATGATTCACATATGTGGTATCATGTATCCAATGTGAAAACCCTTGTTCGTTTTTCCATCAGTGCTTTGTTTAGAGGAGTACTTCCGAAAATCTGGTTCTGGCAACATTCTATTTTCACTAAAATAACAAAATATTTGTGTATGATGTCTCGGGATCCCGTATAGCCTAATACTTCCGAAAATCTGGTAATGACACATTTATATTTTTAAAAAATAAATATAGAGAAAGGAAACTTTGCATATACTAATTTCCCTGGAGGAAAATAACAACAATATCGTTTACATAGCTTTTAATTATTCTGATAAGACACTTTACTTATATATCAAATTATTTGTCAGGATATACAAGTATGTTGTCCCTGGATCGTAATAAAACCTAGTCAACAACAATCATTATTATGTGGCATTAGTTCATCACAATTACCAAATGCCACTTAACAGGAACTTTTTACATGAACAGTGTATGTTGACACCGTACCTCAGATTAAATTTGTTCGTTAAAACGTAAAAACCGAGGCTTGAATTCCAAATTTTAACAGAAACATTTCGTTCAAATTTGGTTTTAAAAGAGTGCAATTATGAGATGTTCCAATCGGGTGATTCTCGTATTACTGGACTGACAGGAATTACATTAAGAAAGATGTTCTTGCAGTTCAAGTCTCTATATTTATTTGCCAAAGACGTGGTCATCAAACTTCGTTTACAGAATATGTTCTTTATCTGTTATCATTATCTACTTGTTAATGTTTGCGCTGATGTAGAGGCGGTGTTTAAAGGAAAGGTGGAGGTATCGTATCAAAACACAGATGAACTTTTATTACTCCTAATCACATGACACTTTCCCGTACGCATAGCAAACATCTGTGTTGATCATATGAACATCATTGGTGGGAACAAACATCAGTAACAAAGCGAAATCGTTTGCCAATAGATCAAATTGACACAGGTCGATTGAACATTCTTGTATTCCCTTGAACTCAAGATCATATCATATCTTAACTCTATTGAGAGTTGACTCGGATTTAAAACTGAAGACAAAACCTTGCAAATGGTATGTTGGTTAAATGTCTATCTCCAACATGTGATTCCCATTCCTTAAGAAAACCTGCAGTGATGCGAAAAAAAAACTACACTGTGTGTTGCACCAATCTTGCTAAAACTAACATATTTAACTGATAACATATGCAACTAATTCAGAAATGGATGTTTAATGTTGAATTTTGCATTTGGGTATTGGATAAAAAAAACGACTAACTGTTAATATATATTATTTTAGCTCTTCCTTATTCTATCCCTATTAGCACATATGTATAATGAAAAAAGACACCAATACCAGATAGGGATGACGACTAGCCGATGTGATATATACTGAACGTTTAGCCTGGTCCCAACTGCTCTCTTTGACATTCAAAATGTTAATTTTGAGCAATCGGAAGTCTCTTGCACTCGTTCGAATATACACTCGTCAGCTTCCTCTGTACTCTGTTATTATGGAAATTTCAATTTGTGCATATGTTGGAAATGTTTGCCTTCGTTTTGGAGATGTCTGGGGAAGAGATAATTCGATAAATTGTGGCTGACCTGGTGTCAAACTCTGACAAAACTTCGATTAACCTCTCTAGAGCCGTTCAATATATCGCGGTAGCCCTGGACATCAACTCTATTGAAAGGCAGAAATCTTTGTCAACATGCACTCGATGAATCACTAAAACACCAAAGTGGTTGATGAGACAAATACATTTTCCAATTATGGCTAACACAGAGTCAGACACGGACACCTTTGAACAATCAATGAACAGGTATAATGACATACGTTGATTCATAGTCGACCGTAACGGTATATTAATTTGAAATAAACCGTACCGGTATACTGATTGAAGCCATGAGGAATTTTTGAAACAAATTTATTTTATGCACCAAAAAAGTGTAAATTTATCAAAGCTCGGTCATTCAAAATCAATTTTAACCAAATCAAACGAATAACATATTCACTACCTAATATTTTAAAAAGTGTCAATAAGCAATTAATGTCCTTTTTTTAGTATAATTTCATTCTGCACTTGCTTGTCCTATAAACCCATTTGATCCTTGAGGATATATGTATAAATTAGAAACAAACCATTAACGGTTGTGTTGTTATGAACATTGCTGAATGTGTTAGACAAGCAAGATATATCTATCAAATTTTAAGGCAATGTAGTTTGAAGCCAGTCATTGGTGCAATGTCAAAGCAGTGTCCGCTAACGTCTGCTTATTGGACTATATCCACTGATAGAAAGGCTTGTACATTTTCTTCATATGCGCAGCAGTTGATTAATTACTATATATCTGGTGTATTTACAAGTAACATCTTTGTCAATCTTTGGTGCGCTTGTATTCTGCATTTCTTTCTCATTAACATAAACCACATTTCAAACTCAGTCCATTCCATCTAATAACATACGTTTCATGTGGTAACACTACAACAAGCAATTTAGTTATTTTAAAATATTTACTGAATTGATTGAATGAATAAAACTGAACGGGAAGAACCGGATGATTACATTGCTTTATAACCTGTCAAAATCAGGCAACATTCTCGTTATGAAAATACCAAATTACGACAATAATATTTATCTGTGTTCCCTTTTAACAGATTATTAACAAATTCACTCGGGGAAATAGTGAACTTCTCACATAATCCCACAAAGAAAGAAGTGCCAGTCGAGACATATCTGAATTAGCATTGGCAAAATAATCAAATGTCTTAATTGACTATAAATCGACAGAGAACATTCCGTTACAATGATCAATTTAAATAGTATATTAAAAAGAGGTTGTTGACTTTCTATTCTAAAACACTGTTATTTAGTGTTACTGAAATGGGTTGCATGACTACAGCCATCCTGGTCCCAGTTGACCTTATACATCTGTGCATTTAAGGGAGAATTCCAGTAGAGGACTTTTTACGCTACATTTCCTGTAGTGATAATTTCACCAGAGTAACTGTAAAATAGTGTTGTGCATTGTATTTAGTTTTATTCTGTACATTTGTACGGCTTGACTTTCCATGGCGTTAAATTGTGGTTATTTTGTGGTAATTATAATCTACAAAAAATATAAATAAAAGATGGCATAAAAAGTCCACCATGCATTTTCTTTTGGCATTTTAACTCATGTGTCTTTCAGTGGAAAACGACAAATTCTACAAACAGTTCATGGCAGTTTTATTAACACCATAGTATGGTCTATAATTTGATCATAGCTGTTTTTGTTCTTCCCCTTTAATAATAAAGGGAAAACAAAAACATTAACAAATGATAGAGTCTGAAATGATAGACCACAACAGATGTGAAAAATGGTGTCCCATGGCTAGTTTACGAACGATCACTATAATCATTGCCATCGTTTTAAACGGTGGGGCAGTAAGCCCTGATCAAGCCATAATACCATGCCATGGAAAAAAGGGTGTTTGGTAAATGAACTTTCTTATTCACGTTATAGACACTCATTGGATTTATTCGGCAAATATATAGCATTTCCACGATCCCCTCTTGCGCAAATGTCTAAAGGACATATTTAGGTACATACATATTGAATGTTTCAAACAGTGTATAGTAACTCTACGATTATAATTTTGTAAACATTTCATGACATAGTTTGGCTCTAAAACAACACTTGTCACTTATTTAAACCGTAAGTTGATTTTCAGGAACGTCAACAACACTGAGTTTATTGATGTTGGATTAAACCAGATAAGGTATTTGGGGGGAAAGAACTGATGTCCGTTTCCTTTAGATCGACCATACATGTACGTTATGTAATGTCACTGACTGGTTAAAGCCATGTTGTGCTGTTAAGTGATAGACGCACTGAGTGGAATTATACTCCTGTTCAATAACTTGATATGAGTTAAAGATCGTTTTGTAAGTAAACAAAATCAAATTAGCACAGATGAAGTGTTTCGTAAAAAATGACTATTTAATCACCTTTGCTTTTGTGTATGGGATTATGTCTAAAGCTTTTGTTTTAAAATATTGGACATGCGTCTGATAGTGATTTTTTCTTTGGAATTCTTCAATGTATAATTTTAAAGAATCCGTGTGTGTAATCTAAAACTGTCTATTGGTATAGCAAAAAGGTAGCCCAACTTGAACTGTATTGAAGTTTGGAGGTGTACGGTTTCAAATGCCACTATTTTATCTATCTGTCGATCTATCGCCAAGCTTGTGGTTTAGATAGTGTGATTTTTCTTTGGGATTCTTCAGCGTTATAATTATAAATTCTGGTATGTAATCTATATCTGTATATTGATATATAGCATTAAGGGAGACCAACTTGAACTGTATTGACTTCAAATACCACTATTTTGTCTATCTGATGATCTATCGCCAAGCTTGTGGTTTGTATAACTGTAATTTAAGCTGTATGCAGCTGGGGAGCTGAATCATTATCTTATTTTACAATGTCCTGTGTCATTTACTATATCTGCATTATTCAAGACATAAAGAGACTTTATTGTACATGAAACGACTTGAACATTGAGACGATGTCATACTTACTGCTTCGCCGGGAACAGGATCGTATCATGTTATCGAATAATGGCTTTAGATATAACTTTAGCTGCAAAGCTACCAAAATATATTTTAAATATTTTGTAACAATACAGTGGCATCTAATACAAGAACTTGCACCGCCATGAGCCAGTTACCAAACACATATCGGATGCTATTCAAATGCAATGTTAAAAGAATGACCGCTTATACATTTTTATTTGATTAATTGCGGCAGATTGAATACAAAATATTTCCGTTGTACATATATTATGATTATGTAGTATTGCACAACTATTTAACAAATTCCAGATTTTGTGTTTAACGGCAAAGATACACATTGACAATTTTAAATTCCTTTTTTGAAAACATGAGGTACAGAAAGAGAATTTTCCTACGTGATTGTATACGATTTCATGAGTTTTCGCGTAATTGCTTTGCTGAAATTGATCAATTACCTACAAAAGACTAAGAGATGGGAACGGTGTGGTTGTCGTCATGTAATCGTTCATTCTAGCCCTGTGCTAATATACTGTTAACCTAGTTGCGCTACTTGTATTTCCTTTCAAAAACAAAAATACAACATCAATTCGGCTATGATTTTAAATATAAGACGGTCTATTAATTAATCCAATTAATCATGTTAGGGATGATTTAGATTGATAGAGCAGAGT
>JAVFBZ010032374.1:0-11002 GCA_032466195.1 Katharina tunicata
GTTTCCCTAATTTCCAATGGCCAGGTGAGGAAGGAAGCAATAGATATCGGTTTTCCCTTTTTCAACAACACATAATCTGCCATGATACACGATGGGATTGTATGAAATACGGACTATGCTCAGAGTCGGAAAGGGAAAGGATTCAATATAGAAATTCACTAAACGGTAATTGATATTAATAACTAAGACAGTTTTTTCCAAAAACTTTCCTATTTTGTTTTATTATAAAACAAATCAGTTTCATTTTATTTCTTTTCGCATTAAAACTAATAAAAGTGATTCCACGTTTCTGTCGTTTGTGCTATTTTTAATCTACCATGATGACGGGTTGGTAAAAAATGCAGATTAACGGTAAGCTAGAAATCGGAATAAAGGCTTTTAATAATTCTCAAAAATAACGGCAAACTCCATCAATTACTCGAGAACAAGTTTTTAAATGAAAACTATCATAGAATTATGACATATAAAGTTCAGATTAAATCTGCTTCAAAATCTATTTTTGTTAATGTGACCGTCTGTTCCATGTGTTTGTCAGATCTGCGTTTTAGTCAAACCTATTAGTTTGAGAATTTTAGTGATAACAACAGTGAGTTTTTGGCTGATTTTCGCCATCAAAACCTGTTGCAACTATTTGGTGCGAATAAAGGCTTAATTTTTCTGAGTTGTTTAGCTTTACGAGAATTGTTTGAATTCCCGGATTCCCATCGAAAATCGCGCCCTGAATCATATATTTACAGCAACACATAAACATTCGAGCAAAAATTAATAATAAAATTCTGAATGCCGAGCTGTTGAAGCATAACTCCAGACAAAATGAGGTCAATCTACACTGTACATGTGCTTCAAAAGAAAGAGAAATCCTTAACAATAAACCACCAAAAGTGCACAACCTGGACAATTTGAATTACCATGGACATATTTTTTAATTTCAATGAATTTCAATGTCATATCTGTTCCAGTTACAGGTATAAATTCACCATGCTGTTCAACGTTATAATAACATGGGCCTTACATGGCTAACCTTTACGTCTTTGACCGTTGACCTTCCATATGCTATAAATTGGTACTACTATTTTATGTTTAGGTGTTGAAAACTGTTGATTTTTATAATGTATGGCACAGGTGTGAGAAAGGTTAGCCTACAATTGTATTTGCTGCCACTGCTTCAGTATGTTTGCAGGAAATAAACTCCAAGAAATATATCTTATCGTTACATATGAATTAAATAAAAATATAATCATGGTTTTTATTACATTTTTATTTTGTCTGTATTGGTGTTCTCTTTTTCAAAAAAGCAGGACTCCACTGTCTATCTAGATCCTACATCATACGGGGGTCACATTGGATCCTTCAGATGGACTCAAATGAACAGAAATTATTTTTAAAATCTAATGCATTTTCTAAGAAAAAATCAATTGATTTATAACTAAAATGTTATTTCATAAACAAATTGTCCTTAAAAAATGAAATGCGATATTTGTTTTTATTAAAATTTTGAAATCTCGGTTGTGTCCATGAAAAGTTGAAACTTAGCTCAAACTCAAAGAAGAATAAATTTGAGGTGAAGACGAATTTATGAATTGATCTCACTCCAACAGAGATTTTTTTTAACCATTATAGTAGAGATTTTG
The DNA here is from genome assembly GCA_032466195.1 of Katharina tunicata. NCBI lineage: Eukaryota > Metazoa > Mollusca > Polyplacophora > Chitonida > Mopaliidae > Katharina > Katharina tunicata. The sequence continues at coordinate 1,632 of JAVFBZ010032374.1, forward strand.
TTTTACAGTTTTTAATTAATTATTTTACCAAACTAATTTTGATTAGATTAGATCTGGAACGGCAATTTATTTTATATAACTGGTGCTGACATTTTTTTGTCTTAAGCTAAGCTGTATGGTCAAAATTGGACGAGAGCACACTGACTTTGGAAAAGGCAGTGTGGTCTCGTTCAAGGGGGTTTACTTGCCAGGTGGTTGTTAGGCTTTGTGGATAGTTTTCTAGTAGCTTCTCAACCTGAGATCATGTGACTTTTCACTTTAGATTATGACAGCGGAAACCATTTTCAAACAAATCATCTGTCATTAGTTGATGGAAACAAAGGCTGTAAAATCGATGTCAATTCACAAACATTGCAAATACTTTAGGATTACCATTCAGATGTTGAACTCGACTTAAGACATATTTTTTGCCCACATTAGTTGAGGTAAGGTACAATTTGTTTATCTTTATTCCCCACAGGGAACAGGTTTCATTTCTCCAAAAGAAAGATTTGATGGTAAAACAAAGCGTTTGAAGTTAGTGATTTGTTAAAAGTCAAACTTTTGCCCTTTTTAAATCTTCTCAGCGGAAATATTGAGGATTGGTAAGACAAACATTTTTTCACTCACCTGTAGGCCAGACACGCATGTGTTGTTGCTGTTATGCATGTGGTGTTTATTATGTTATGATGTTTGCGGGAAAGTGCCTTGTGAAGTTTGATATGGATTAAATTGTTTTTTTGTGCAAGACTGCCTAGCCCAATCGAGGAATGCCCTATAGCTGGACCAAGCTATAGAAGTTTGATCAAGGTACGTAGCTAGATCGAGCTACTTTCCCCAAGCTGATAACATAAAACGCATCTAGCTACTTTTTACCCTCCGATCCAATAACATTCTGACCTGGTATTCTCCCCTCTTTGCATAAATCAGAAATTGTTCAACCTTTTTCTGTACCTTAATTGTGTGTTAAAATTGAAGTCTCACACAAAACCCAAATCACACAACTCAAGTCTATGTGAAACACCACTTAGTATATCATGAAACTCAAACACCAATCACAGAAAAAGAGCTAGTATACTGAGTTATCGGCGACTATACACTAGATACAAGCGTCTGTGCACCAATCAACACTGATCAATCAATGCATTTCATACTTTTATCACCAAAATCAAATTAACAGCAAACCAAACGGTGCACCACACTTACCTCTGTCACTTCAGATGTAAGGTTGCCTACATAAACGTCATATGTCGTGCCACCGGATGCACTTCTTGACATTTTCAATTTGTTTGGTATTTTTGTTAAGTTTACAGGGAGTTTCGCGCGGTCTGTCCATCAACAAGCACGTGTAGTGATTACTTTCACTGACAGCGCCCTCTTTGGCAGTGTTCAAAGGGAGGTCACTCTGCTGGATCTAAGGAATAAATAAATAAGTTAACAAATAAATGAATTTAAGAAAAAAAGGAAAATAAACAACAACACAGGGAAAACAAACTACCTAGCCCAGGGAAGCTTAAATATCGTCTTAACTTTTGTCATTACAAATGTCATTTGTAAAATATTACATTACGAAGTCACATGCCTGTCATGTGATTTCCACAGAGGGCGGGTTGAAAACACACGGGCAAGTCTGTAACGCAGTCTGCCAACAGACATACGCAGGGAAGTCGATCGTATGTCATTTATAAAAGGTAAGCCATTACAAGTTTGAGGATATGTTTTTGTGTTTTAGTTTCTCTGGTAAATAATGTTGTAAATGAAGAAATAGAGATTGTTTGCCAAAAAGTTTACCTTGTAAATGTCGTAAGTCCATATAGTGCAATCCAATATGATTACGTACGGTAGCGGTAGTTACGTACATAGTCCAAGATGATTTTTAATAACCCCATCAGTGTTAATTCATTTGTATTGTTGCAAAGGCCTTTTGCTGAGTATATCAACAATAGTATCAACCTACTTTATAAAAATCGACAAACAGTTTCGTTCCCCACAACCCTACTCGTACCGGGTAGTTGAATAATATCATGATAATGACACAGAAGTCTGCACTTAGCAATCCTATAATAATCTGACAATTAGTGTCAGACAGAGTCACCTGATCATTGATGAGTATCAATTCGTTGTGACACTTGTGAATGTCTTCACTTCTTCACTTTTTTTTTCTTTTCTTTTTTAATAACTGAGATTTAATGCTATGTTAGGTGTGGACATGTAGATAATCAAGAAGCATGGCGAGGCACAACTACATTGTATGCAAACAAGGGTCTTGGATTAAAAGCACAAATCAAGGTTGTGTAATGTGCAGTCATTGGCTGGCCATGTACTTAGGGAAGGCATTACACATTCATGGTCTTATCAGTACCAAGATGTATATATTTTCTCACATTTGTTTGACAGATTTATATTTGATGATCTACCCGGTACTCAGCAATAACACTGAATAATTAGCCTATCTCAACATATTGACCTTATTGTTACTCTTAACAATGAGATCATTTGACACAATCCGGGGCCTATGTTATTATTTTTAAATAAGTTGCCGATACAATGACCTCTAAACGGTTATCATAGCTTTTAAAATTTAACTTTAAGCATAATTTTGAGTTCTGGTATTCTCTGTAGTTACCTGGCTTAAGTACATATGTCGGGGTAGTAAATATGTCTGCTAATGACCTGGTAATGTCAATACTGCCAGTAGAGCCACACCATTGGTCATTTGATTGAGCATAGGGCTACTGAGTCCCCATCCAAGCACTAGTTAGGTTTAAACCCTTACGTCCTGTATATAAGGGGTAAAGGGGCGTTTCCGATAACTAGTTTGAGATCGAGATGGGGCTCCTACAAGATTTCTTCCCTGTTTTCCACCAAATAGTGGCTTTACAAAGTTGTCATATACACATATATGGCAATGCCCCTGAGTACAACAATGAACATTTAACACCAAATTATAAATTTATGATGTTGGAAGACTGATTAATTTTAAACCACTTTAGTATCAACATTAACTTGTTGCTACCCTAATCTTTAAACTAATAGCTGAACTCAAAGCAAGGTACAGGCAACTGCTTTAACTGAGACTCATTTCATTCTGGGATTTATGTTTAGACCAATTTATTGCAAATCTGAAACACTATCACCAGTTGCTCAGTCCTTGAAATTGGCCTCTTTTAAACCAAGCACTGAGCAGCCAGTGTTTAAAACCAATTTTCCACTTAGAGTTGAGAGTCTTTCTTGTCTGTGTACTTTGCTGTTGAACATAGTCAAGTTGGTAAGGTAGAAATTAACTACATGTATACAATGAAGCAAGAGGGGAAGGAATGCTTACTCAGTGTGCCTTAAGTACACGTTCACAAGGTCTTTGAGGTCAACAAAAATATATATAGCTTATCTACTGGTCTTCAGGTATTGGATTTTAGTTTTATCCCCTAAAATGGTGCTAGCTACAATGTAAGTATCAGCCAGTTCATCAATTCTATCCGAGTTAAAATTTGGCTTACAAAAGTTTGTATAAACTGCCATGTTTAAACCAATGTAGCTTATGCTCCAGTAGTTGATAAAAAATACTTGTGTTTAAAGTCTAGCTAGGGCCCTGAAAACCGTAGGAGTATAGGCTGGGTATCTTATCGTGTACTGTGGAATTTCATGTCAATCCAATTTGATTTTGGAAGGTTGGATTGAATTTTGTTTTAAATTTTGAAATTCATTGTTTGTTTCAGATCATATCTTGTTGATTGTTGCTGTCTGAAGTAGAAAAGGTTGACCAAGATGTCGATGTTTCGGAGCCAGGAGATGGCTTTATGCCAGCTCTTCCTCCAGTCTGAGGCAGCTTATGCCTGTGTTTCAGAATTGGGAGAGCTTGGACTTGTTCAATTCAGAGATGTGAGATCAGTACCAATAATCTTTATTTGTTCTAAAGTGTTCAGCAGAGCAATATTCATCTGGCTAACGGCAGAAAGTTTTCAACCTATATTCAAGCAATATTTTTTTTTTTAATTTTGTTCTTGCTGTTTAGTATGGGAATACATGTCATATAAATGATAGAAGTCAAATACCTTGGCACGATGTTAAATGCCAATCAATCAATTATTGTAATTTTCAGATGACATTCTGTGTCCATATTTAAACTTTATCTCAATTTGTTCCTGGCACAATTAAACTTCTGGTGGACAATTTGACCTCTTCAGAATATTAATATGTTCACTTGGCATGTATGTAAGCTTAATATATCTTTGATTTATTGTTAACCATATTGTTTTATTGTTGTAGCTTAATCCAAATGTGAATGCCTTCCAAAGAAAATATGTTTCTGAAGTACGAAGATGTGAGGAAATGGAGAGAAAGCTTCGTAAGTATTGATGGATGTGCTAATGACATACAAACTCCCTTCATGGACTTTGCTTTTATAAGCCTAAAACATTTAACCCAGTTCTAAAGAAACACATTCTGTAATCACCATGAGTGAGTGGTTCTCTGATAAGAAGGATGTCAGTATGATTGCTGATTGATAGGAGTTCTGATAACTTACTACTTAATAAGAAGATAGTGATTTGAGTATATCTAGTTCCTACCACTGCCTGGTGATCAGTGTATGCAGTAGAATTTTAGGTGCTTTATGTGAGGAATTGTCAAATGTCAAACAGAGATATAAGCTCCCAACAAAGAATACCTGATTACCTCCATTCAGTAAGACCCCCCTGTGAACCTTGGGTATATAATGGTTTTCCAGTAGCTGCGGAGATCGCAGGGTGTTTTTTTACGAGGTTTCTTTACGGTTGTTTTCCACTGTACACCGGCACAGAAAATTTATAATTAATATAAAGTCGTCATATAGGTGAAATAGTCTTGAGTGCGATGTTAAACACCAATCAAACAAACAAAGAAATCTTTCAGTAAGAGTAGCACTTACAGCTACACCATTTACACAAGCTACATATATGATCATAAATCCATCGACTTAAAGATGGTCTTCCACCTAAATGCAATGCTGATGAAGATATCCACTTAATTCCACAAACAGATTTATATATATTTGCATTACAGATTTTTTCCCTATATTTTGTCTAGTAAACTTATATTTCTTTAGTTCTGGATAAACTCGCATCAATGTGAAATATTTTTTGTGTCGTTTAGAAAGTGACTGTTAACAGTATTTTCGTTTTACTGAGTCACCAGAAGTAAATGCAGGCAACCTAAACCACTCAGCTATACAACCTTCTTCAAGGCAAAAACAGGACGACTGAGATGGATTGGTAAGCGACGTTTCGGCCTAGATGCTTAGACCATTTTCATGCAAGAAAAATATAAGTTTCTGATTGCTTGAAAACGGTATTATCATCTAGGCTGAAACGTCGCTTACCAACATATTTAGAAGTTGAAAATCCATCTCAGTCGTCATGTTTTTGTAATGTATCCAGCTTCTAAATGCCGCTCAAACAAGATCTTCTTCAAGGCGTAGAAGGGTTGTGGGTTTGATTCACGCAAGGGTCTCTGACTCTCAGTCTGGAAGTATATCTGAACTAGAATCTGTTCAGTATCAGAGAGTGTTATCACACTCAAAAACGAAAATATTGTATGAAGGTATTTGGTTTGTTGATAACTATAATTTGACTGATCCCAACCAGGTTATGTGGAGAAAGAGATGAAGAAAGATGAAATTAAGATCCCAGAATCAGTGGACAGTCCAAAGGCTCCCTTCCCTAGAGAAATGATTGACCTCGAGGTATTTATCTTAATCAAAAATTATACAAACAGGATATTGCCTATTAAATCATTGCTAAACATTATACACATAGTTATTCCACTGGTACACTGGTGGTGCGCTGCCAACGATAGCTAAGTTTCCAAGTTGAAACTTTACATGTCTTGTGATCAAATATTAGTGCCTGGCAAAAAATCTTTAAAAATACTGTATAATGATTTCTTTGAGTGGCATTTAGAAGTTGGATAAACATAAGTTGAACATGTTGAAAGGAGATTTTGTATGGATAACAACTTCTTAATTTATTATGCACAACTTTTCTATCTCTTTCTAGAGATCATTTTCAAGTGTACTTAACACACTTGAAAACGATCTCTGGAATAAGATAGAAACGTTGTGCATAATAAATTAAGAAGTTGTTATCCATACAAAGTTTCCTTTCACCTTACTTAATAATGATGATCGTAGACTAAAATGCTTTGGATTCCGTTACTGTATATGGTTAACGTTTTTATTTTTCATGTATGATATAATAATGTCAATCATGTTTTAACATTGTAAGTTCTAAATTACAAAATTTTTGCCTCGAATTTTACCACATGTAAGCGAACAGATGTCATACTGTTGATTTCTAAATATAGGGACATGGTTGATGGCATTATTTACATAACTGTAACTTGAAACTATTGTCCTACATTTCAGTTAATTGAGGAAGGTATAAAATAAAATAATAAGCCATCAGTTAATCAGCATAAAACATTGTTTGCAGGCCGCCTTTGAGAAGCTGGAGACCGAGTTAAGGGAAGTAAATACCAATGCTGAGGCTCTGAAGAGGAATTTCCTGGAGTTATCAGAGCTCAGAGAAGTTCTCAAGAAAACACAGGCCTTTTTTAATGTTGTAAGATGTTTGAATTAGTTCCTACTAACATTCAAAGTGTGATATACTCTGTTAATCATGTACAAACTCTTTATATAGAGAAATACTGCAGCTAACATTGACTCAAAGTCTTCAAAAGTGTGCATTGTTTACAATTTATAACTAGTGTTAAATTTTCCATTTTTGTGCTTAAGAGTTTCAAAATTAGACCTATAAATTGTTGTCATTTATGTTGTGTTGCTGCCAAGCATGTTTGTTCTCTGATGTTATGTGAATAAGCTGTTTCCTAAGTTCTACTATTGAAAGAAGGTCAGCAAATGTATTTGTTGACAATCATTTTAAATCCGATCAAATATTTAGTGTGAAATGTGTGTATTTCAACTTTAGCTAAATTACTGTTGCTGTTCATAAAAAATGATACAGAAAGCTTACCCATTAGTAGAACACGGACAATACAGAATAATAATCGGTAGCTTAGGTCCATATGTACATGTATTTACTATTATGCCCTGTTGTTAGAGATAACCGGGTGATAATTCACTTGTCAGAGGAATTAGACAGTAGTCTTTTGTAGTATTTTCTGTTCTGACCTACTCGGTATGCAATATGTTGGCATCGTTTATTATTGTTGATAACAGCTGAGTTTTATAATGAATTTGAATTTAACTATTGTCATATGAGAATGTAGCATAATTAACCGAAGTTTGGAATACACTTATTTATATACTTATTATTTCAAAATAATCCTAATCATCTTTAAAATCGTTATGTATGTATGTATGCAAAATAATAGTTCGAACAATATATTCAGAGACAGTGAATGCATGTATGAACTGTCTCTCTGAGCAAGTGCTCACTGCATAGACTATCTTTAACTTTTTCAATCCGTTACACACACGATTTCCAAGCCTCACCAGCATCTTATTCTTACATTTGATCGTTTGTTGTGGAGTTGTTCCCAGTAACTAATTACAGCATTTTTAGACAATTCTTTAAAATGGGTGGCAGTTTTACAAAATTCAAATAAATCATTTAAGTTAGCTTCAAACCGTGTTTTAATATCCATGCATTACCTATAAAAACTTGCTAAGAAGATTTTTTTTTTGTCAAAGCATATAAGATTAGCCATAGTATTATTTCTTAGGGAACTGGTTGGGCAGGACCCTCCTACCCTGGTGCTTTCTGAGAATCAAGAAGCTGATTTGTTATGGTGTCCTGTATTTCGTCCTGTTCAGTATGTATTGTGGTGACTTCTGTGTTGTCAGCATAGTTAGGGTGGTTTCCTTCACCCATTAGTCTGGCATGCCATCATATGAGTGAAATAACCTCCACATAATAAGTGAAATAACCTAAACATTATAAGAAAAATCCCTATCAAACAAACAATCAGTTTTATACACGTTTAGAGATCTATGAACGTGTAAAAATATGCATTGTTCGGTGAACTCTGACAGATATATTTCTTTTGAAATAATTTATAAAAGCAACACCATTAAATGAGATTATATGCCAGTCCCCAATCTGTAAGAATCTAATAGCCTGTTTTAAACAGTGTTGTTGTAATGTTCAGTGATCTGGTTGTCTCTGGGACGACAAATCTATTTTAAAGTGCATCTAGTGTAAAATGGTGCTGTGAAGATGTGTGAATCTAATTTCTATTTAATTTAATTGTATTTATTGACAGCATGAAGAGGATCATGTATATGAGTATCTGGTTGAGGAGGGTCAGTCTCTTGCCAATGCTGAGGCCCCTACTGCCCAAATCACCGCCATGCAACTGGGGTAACTTATATTACTGTGTAGAAAAAGAAACAGTTTTCAAGCTCAAATATTACTTAAGATCTTTCATTTCAATATTTATATATTTCCCATGTGAATAAATCTCAGTAGATCATTCAGTAAGAAAATATAATATTGGGTAGAATAAATTGATTTTGTTATTGGTTGCTTGATGTTTATTCATAACCCCAAATAAGCGATTGTTGTCTTTGACTTGTATAAATGTTCTTGGGTTGAGTCCACGTCCAACCTTAGTTTTATAATGAAAGTTATAGAAGATTATTTACTAGGATTCTTCCATGATCTTGGCCAATTATCAGCCATACAAAGTTATCATATAGCTGATATATTGGGTGTCTATGTTAAAAACCAACTAATAATAATTAATAATTATAAATGTTGTAGCTTTGTGGCTGGTGTGATCAGCAGAGAAAGAATGATGGCCTTTGAAAGAATTCTCTGGTTTGCCTGTCGTGGAAATGTTTTCTTGAAGACGGAGGAGATTGCTCAGCCATTGGAAGATCCTCATTCTGTAAGTGTTTGAACCATTAGAGCACTGCCATCATTTAAGTGCATTATTGTGTTGGTGTCATGTTGGCGTCCTATAAATCTCCTGTGGTGTCTGGTCCATTCCCAGTGTAGTTTAGTGTGATTTCCTCATACCCATTGAGCTGGCACACCATCATATGAGTGAAATTGCCTTAAGTATGGTGTAATCCCTGATCAAACAAACAATCTTAACCATAATTTGCACAAGAAGATATGATTCTGAAAGTTTATCATCTGAAAGGCCATTTCGACCTCTATGTATGTATATGTATTTATTTAATTTTCAGGGAAATGAAATGCACAAGTGTGTCTTTCTGATCTTTTTCCAAGGGGAGCAGCTGAAAGCCAGAGTTAGGAAGATCTGTGATGGGTGAGTCATATAATAATAATAATAATAATAATAATAATAATAATAATAATAAACTTTATTTAATGAGAAATATACAGTCAAATGAATTGGTCTTCCCTGTAGTCCTCAATAACAATAAC
>JAVFBZ010032425.1:0-11000 GCA_032466195.1 Katharina tunicata
GTGTGTGTGTGTGTGTGTGTGTGTGTGTGTGTGTGTGTGTGTGTGTGTGTGTGTGTGTGTGTGTGTGTGTGTGTGGATTTGATGTGTGCGTTTGTGGAAAGGGCATATATTAAGTGGATATATAAAGAGATTATAATGACAGTGCGGGATACGAGACTATGTGTGAGCTCGAGTTGGCTCGATTGAGCTCGATTAATACTGCACTCCGACCTCAGATAACGAGAGCTGATACAATGGCGCGTACCCGCACTGTCATTATAATCTATTTATCATATTCCTTCAATATTTAATGAAAATATCGGCCTTCTTGGGGACATTTTGTCAAACATTCACTTACACTCGGCTCAAATGGACGAAGGACTACTTAGAACACAGCGGAGGCCGCTATTAAAAATAGTGCAGCGATAGTGGTCAAGTTTATACTATGAAAAACGCTCGCTGTTTAATTTCTTTATTTATCCAACAAAAAACATGTCACGACTTGTGTAGTATATATGTCTAAAAAAAAAAAGTCATAATGAATGGAAACGGTATTCACTGACACTCGGCTCAAATGGACGAAGAACTACTTAGAACACAGCGGAGGCCCCTATTAAAAATAGTGCAGCGATAGTAGCCACGTTAATACTATGAAAAAAGCTGTTTTATTTCTTTATTTATCCAACGAAAACATGTCACGACTTGTGTACTATAAATCTAAAAAAACAAAACAAAGTTATAATGAATGGAAATGGTATTCAACGTGAACGCAGGGTCTGTTTACATATATCACTACGCAAAGGGAAGCCCTGTCGAGGTAATCACTTGACGTCATTCTGCACTCATTTCACCTTTAAGGGTTTTTCTGCCTTACAAGTCAATGGGAATCTCCTGTAAACAAAACATTGAAAATAGTACCGGTTTCAGAGGATATAGATATAGAAAAATATCCGATGGCTCTGTATCTTGCTGGTCTGCGCTATAGGTATATGATAAAGCGCATTATTTATGTCTATATCAATAGTAGCAAAGATGATACATACAAATGCAGTTCAGGACTGTGGCATCTGTATATAAATTTTATATAGAGAGTATAATGACAGTGCGGGATACGCGACTATGTATCAGCTTGAGTTGTCTGAGGTCGGACTATGGCGCGTATCCGCACTGTCATTATAATGTATTTATCACATAAGCCTACCTTAAATATTTAATGAAAAAATCAGCGTTCTTGGGGACATTTTGTCAAACTTTCACGGACACTCGGCTCAAAGGGACGAAGGACTACTATAGAACAAAGCAGAGGCCGCTATTTAAAATAGTGCAGCGATAGTGGTCAAGTTTATACTATGAAAAACGCTACTTAATTTCTTTATTTATCCAACAAAAAACATGTCACGACTTGTGTAATATATATGTCTAAAAAAAAGAAAGTCATAATGAATGGAAACGGTATTCAACGGGAACGCAGGGTCTGTTTACATATATCACGAAGCTCTGTCGACGTAATCTCGTGACGTCATTCTGCACTCGTTTCACCTTTAAGGGTTTTTCTGCCCTACAAGTCAATGGGAATCCCCTTTAAACAAAACGTTGAAAATAGTCGCGGTTTCAGAGGATGTGCATATGGAAAAATATCCGATGGCTCTGTATCACGCGGGTCTGCCCTATAGGTACATGATAAAAATTATTAACATATGTGAAGATATTTCATGATATCCGTTTGAATGTATGATACACAATATTAATAAGGCTTACTCAGACAGAAAACCTGCAGGATTGTCTTTAAAAATATATTTTGACGAAGAAAGAGTTGAGATATCTTCAAAAGAACATCGAGTCTTTTAACCAATTTACTAATTTTTCGTCCACGTTACTAAATAACTTTTAGTTTACGTAGTTTTGACGTAAATAGGTTACACATCGACCACTCAAAAGACCCACCCTCCCCTACCATCGGCTCTACGTTTGGTATACTTTTTAGCCATTTATGGCGTTTGTCTTGTATATTATGTATTATCTTCAAATTAACATCTAAAGTGTAATGGTGTTTGTAAGCACTGTCGTATCCGGGTCTCCAACCAGCCTTACGAATCAATATGGTTCCGGGCCTCCAGCCAGCCTTACAGATCTATATGGTCCTCATAAATAACCATGTTAGGAGTCGATCACAAAACCAAAAAGAGAATATTAACTTATATTATGGTATGGTGAGTTCTTTGTTGCAGTGTTCTTAGAGCTATTTTATGTTTAGACATAAAATCGTTTTGTGTCTAACTTAAATTTCGTTTAAATAAAATAAAAATAAAACTTGCGTTTGTCAGCCATTAACACCATTCAGATTGAAAACGGTGACAAATATGTCGCGTGTGCTGCTTAATTTGAATATGAATCTGTGTGTTTCTTTTTTTTAAGTTAATCGATTTATGTTGAAATCTCAACATTACAATTTAGAATGTGTGTTTCTTTATATTATTCGATTGTCAAAAAAGTTGAAGTGAGACAAAAGCCTGTGTCTTGTGAAGGTTTGTAGCCGATATGCGACGTAACGTAAGTTGTGGTCACATCATATGATTTAAAATAAATGAACCAATTAATACACTCATCTAATAAAGAATCGCTTTGACCAAAAGTGAAAATGTGTGATGCTCAGTTCAAATGTACAGGTCTCATTTCAGTTGGTTTCTACGAGGATATCGGAGTATTGTGACCGTCACATAAGCTGTGCACATAATGATAACTCAAACTGTCCTGCGAAAACTCTAATATATCCACGAGGGGGCGTTCAAACCAGTAGATTTTAAAACGCACTGTGCGTTAAGTAATGTGTTAGTTCATAATAATATTTATTTTCTTATCTCATTATCTGGTGTGACCACCGCAGGCTGCTGTAGCTGTTCTACACCTCCTTAGGGCACATGAAATCTACAGACTCTGTTCTGTGGAATTCCTCTCCGTTCTTTCTGCAACACGTTGGACAGCTCCACAACCGTCCGATGACTATGACGTACTCGTGTGTCTAGCTGTATCCCACAGCCATCCCTTCCAGCGGGTTGAGATCTAGCGTTGCGGTGCTCCATCAACTCCCTGCGTTTGTCTATAACTGAAAGAAGGTGACCTTGAACAATTTGATCAATCTACCGAATCGCCGACGGATTCCACAAAACCAGCACCAAATCAGAATTATGTGTACGATATTGCTCCCCTCGTCAGTACTCTTCCGCCACCAAATCTGTCCAATCTAAGCGTTCATGTCGACGTCGGTGGACGAACTGTCTTCTATCAGTACGATGTTGATGAAGCCGTGATTCATCACTAAACCATATTCTCCGCCAATGTCTCTGAACCATATCTACAAGTTATTCCACCACTGGACAGAATGACGTCGGTTGAAAACGTCTCATTACAGGACAATACAACTACATGTCATCTTTGTCGACTTTCCACCTCTTACAGACGGTTTACGGTTATTTTGTCAGACACCATCCAAAAACCGTGACTCGCCCATTGTGTAAACGAATCGGGATCTAGCGAGCCCATAAACGATCTTATAAACGAAAAATGTTGTTGTGCACGTGGAATTGAAGTGCAACTATGACTGGGACACCCCATCTTTAAGGCGTCCAATGGCAAAGCTGTGTAGGATTGGTCTCTTCATTTACCCCGTTCCAAAATCTCTACAAACGCATGATAAAATGCTGGCCTCATTTAGGGTTTTATAGTGCTTGACACTGCAAAATGAATACCACATGTTTCTTTTGTATTTGCCTTGTAATTTACTGTCCTTGACATTTCCATTACCTTAGAGGAATTGCTGTATGAGGGCTACGAACAATACCGCTCCGACGATCATTGTAAAAATATCCAGTAGTCTTGAATTAATTCTGACGCAATCAAAAGGACAAATAAATCTTGTGGTTTAATCGTTTATTTTCTTATTCTAGTGCTAAAAGGATATAAAATATGTTAGAATCTAATTTAAATCAATGTTAGTTACACGAATTGATAAAATCATACATCAGTTAGGATTGATAATTCTAGGCGAACATTGAATACTTACTAAATTTATTACATTTCTGACTATTTCTAGATGCATCAACTGTTCCTGAAACCTATTTCTTCCCCAACTATAATCTATGTACGTAATTGTTATTGGTGACATCAAAGTTGAAGTAAAACTGCAACTCAAAGGAAATAAACCAGCATAAGAATTCAGTAGGGTTTTATCTATTAGAATAGCCCTTGGAACGGTTGTTTGAAATGTTGTGAGCCTAACAGACTAACGTTTCGTCGCATACCAACCCTTAGTAGAAAAGTATGCTTAGACAAGGCCATATAACTGGTTGAGCATTAAACAACCGATCCCTGACGCGGTGGCCAATCATACTCTGCATTGTTCTCAATCTCATTTCCTTAATTTCAGTGACAAACTTTAGATATTGTTTTTTAGTATTTTTGATGGTTTGGAACGTGACTCTGAGGCATCTGGCCTCTGTAATATCCGCGTGAATCGGTTCTGGGCCTTGTTGGTTTTGAGTTCCGTTGAGTCTTTCTCTCTTCAGGACGTTGAGTCTTTCTCTCTTGAGGGCGTTGAATCTTTCGTGCTTGAGGGCGTTGGGACTCTCGCTCTTGAGGGTGTTGGAAATTTCTCTCTTGAGGGCGTTGAGTCTTTCGCTCTTGAGGGCGTTGGGACCCTCGCTCTTGAGGGCGTTGGCTCTTTCGTTCTGCAGGACGTTGAGTCTTTCTCTCTTGAGGGCGTTGAGTCTTTCGCGCATGAGGGCGTTGGGACTTTGGAACCTGACTCTGAGGCATCTGGCCTCTGTAATATCCGCGTAAATCGGTTCTGGGCCTTGTTGGTCTTGACTTCCCTTGGGTCTTTCTCTCTTCAGGACGTTGAGTCTTTCTTTCTGCAAGACGTTGAGTCTTTCTCTCTTGAGGGCGTTGGAAATTTCTCTCTTGAGGGCGTTGGACATTTCTCCCATGAGGGCGTTGGAAATTTCTCTCTTGAGGGCGTTGGGACTCTCGCTCTTGAGGGCGTTGGGTCTTTCGTTCTTGAGGGCGTTGATTCTTTCGCTCTTGAGGTCGTTGACTCTTTTTCTCATCAGGTTTCTGGGGTGTATTAGGCCTAGTTGGTTTCTTTTGATCCGGTCCATTTGGTTTCGTTGGTTTCCTGGAATATCTGTTGTGATATGGCCGTTTAGGTTTTATCTTATTTGGTCCTGCTACACAACAGGAAAAGAGAAAACAGTTTAAAACATTAAACTATCATAAGTTAACAACAGTATGTGCCAGTTTTGTTTTTAATTTAAAATAAAATATTAAGACCTCCTGGTCAAAACTGGCTTAAAGTCGCATACCCACCCCAAAATTCTGTATTTTGGGTTTTTACAGAACCACATGAATTATAGATATGTTTTATCAAAAAGTAAAAGTAAGACACATTCCGTTAAATCTACCCACAGATTTGTTGAAGTTAAATGTAAAGCAAACAAAAAGTGTAAATTCTGCCAGAAATGGAAATGTGTCAATCTGCTGTCACAGCTCAGACACACTTAGACGTCACTCAGAGTCAACCGTGTTAGCCACACCCCTTACAAGGTTCAAAATATTGGTTCGTTACAAACAAGGTCATTCACCGCGGCTGGATCAAAGTCTTTGTGAGCAAATATGGCCAGTCCTCTTACCGTTAAATTCGAATAACTGATAGATTTCTCCTGGTCCGTACAAGCTTTGTACTCAATGAATAATTTTTATTTTAACGTGACTGTTTTAATTTTTGAACAAACATCAAATCTTGTTAAAATCAAGGCAAACTTTTAAATTTTGGGTGCGTATGTGACTTTAAGTGGCACATATAATTTGCTCTAAAAAAAAACGATACCAACAAGCTTCAACCAATTTTCGGTTTCCGGGCCAAGAAAAGTTCCCAGATGTCTTATCTTAAAACAATAAAAAATACAACCAAAACAAATTCGATTGTACTATACTAAACTGGTAACAATTTTAATAACCCCTGATATCATTGACAAACTTACCAGCATATTCCACATTGTAGCAGCTCACAGTTCCGCTAACTGTACCTGTTACGAATAGTATAGGCTTTCCTGTGGCGCTCTTAGATCCGGGCACAAATCTACAGGAAAATCAAAAGTGTTAATTAACAATAATTTGTTAAGGCTGTCCACATATGTCATATTTACATCCATATCTATTTAACTTTTAGAATAGCCGATGTAAAAGAAAGTCTTTCAATCAGAGGACATTATATTTACGGTTAAGTTTTTGTACGATTAGTTCATCTTCAAAAAAATACAAAAAAATTGTTTTCAATTTGATGTATAATTATTATTCACACTAGAATTATTCTCCCTGGTACCCATTTGTCGGACAATTTTCTGCCATTGATCGTTTTGAGTTCTTAAATTGTGAGATGCAACAAAAGCAAACAAAGAGCGGCGGTAACTTCCCTTAAGCGCTCACGGCGGTAACTTCCCTCAAGCGCTCAGATGGCATTAAAACTTACTGACATTTCATCATAGAAATAAATATAGAACGGACACAAGGTGAATAAAGACAAACAAAATTAAAATAAACTAGTTTATAACAACTAGCATAGAATATGTTGAAAATCTGTGACAAAAGTGAATGTTTCTTTGGAAATCTACGCCATGCTTAAGATTGTTTCACTCATATGATTGATTGCCAGCCCAATGGCCTAAAAAAAACAATATATATATCTGATAACAACCAAGACAGGTAAACAGTAACAGGAATCTAAACGTACATTTACACAGAAGGTGGAAAAATCCAGTAAATGAAATTAGAACCGAACGGCTTCTTGTCGCCAAAAGCTCATTAAAAACAGTAGGGCACAGCAAACATCAGCCCGTCCAAAAATAAAGTGAACCTCATTAACATACTGAATTTCATAGTTTAATGATAGGTAAGAGCAACGCTGTCCTGCCCTCAAAAAATTACCATTACAAACATGTGTAATTGAAATTTTCCCTGCCATTTTATGTAAATCCATAAAATCAGTCGAAAGACTAATGCCTATAACTACATAGAAAGATGAAAACAAATTAAATCAGGTTTGGTATCCACCTTAGAAATAATTCAAAGGGCTTAAAACAAAATAGGTTGATATCCCTTTACACGTTATGCAATATTCCCAGAACCTTTTTGGAATCAAACTTAAATGTATATTACTTAACAGTATTGGAGTGTATTCTGCTTGATTGTTTTACTCGGGGAATATATAGTCCTTACAATATAACGATCTCTCTTTGCAACTATACAATTGGAATTTCCACCTAGCCATTTCAAGAGTGTGAACAAATAATACACGGGGGATACGAAAGGTGAAAAATGATCCCAAACTTCCGCTCATTCTAGCAAAATGCAGAATGCAACAGTTGTTTAATTATACAGCTGAAGAGTTGATTTAAAAACTCTGAAAGAAAAGACCAATTTCACGGAAGTGCCTTGTTAAAATTGTGAGGATATCTGCTCTTTTGACGCGAGAGATGACGTGTCACAGGCAGTGTCACAAATTCTTAGCCAATGATGCGAAAGCAAAAACGGTACAGTACGGTGTTGTCGTGATTTGGAAACAAAGTCACAATGCGTTATGTCTAAAGAGCCTCAGGTAATTTCGCAGCGCTACCCCTTCCGTGAAAAAAGTCTATGAGTTTTGCATCTATTTGATAAATTAGGCAATACATATGTTTTCAAAAAATTGCCTTACATAAGATCTTCTGTGTCGATGTCTCCCGTTCTCTGGGCCTCGTATATATCATTCCAGGTTTCGCCAGGCTTCGCATCAGTCCCGAAAAATACACTTTCAAACTTCGGTGTGCTGTCTTTCTTGTCCATTGAATATATACTGATCGTACCTGGATGCTCATTGCCGATAAACAACAGAGTTTTACCAAACGCTTTCCCAACTTCAACCGTTTCTGGATCATTCCCCTACAAACCACAGAAGCATTGTAACCTGTAGGCTTACTTAAATTGCATAAGCACTCAAAATTAGGGTTTAACAACAAATTCTGATTGCCTTTTGATTTTAACCAACTTTTAAGTTTGTGCAAAAACTAAAACAATTATTTTGAAATTAAAATTATTTAGTCGGTACAAGGCTAGTAATAGTCAGATGAATCATGCCATAATTCGAATTCAGCATAAAGAAGGCCGGCCATTTTACCTCATATGCCTCAAGTAAAGCTTTTGATCTCACCGGGTTCATGACCTCTGTTATGACAGTGCCTCAATGGCTCAGTTATGACAGTTGATTGACACATCCACATAATAATATTCTAGCAGAAAATTCAGTTTTTTTTTATTATAAAACTCTCCATCTACCTTCAAATTTGATGTTAGAATTACTGGAAAGCCTCTAGCTTGTTCTTCTTGAGAAAACATAAATTTTTCATGAGATTTTTCGATAACGCAAAATTTAGAACGTTTGGGTGCATATGTAACTTTAATGTTAACAAAACCGGGATATCGATAGCCATTAGCAGCTTAATTCATACACACGCAAGATGGACAGACTTGGTTAAGTTTGTGCGCAATGGCTATAATGTTTTACACTGTGGGCCATGTTCGCTCTTATTTGCATATGACAGCCTTGGTAACGTCTCAGTGAACTTATTGTCCACAATAAACTATGAAGGTATAACATTTGAACTATCTAAAACATTATGTCCTTCACAAAATGTTTCTGTGCAGTAAGGGTCGGGGCCATTAATTCTGCGCAGTTCACGTACCCTAATTGGCGATTGGTTTTCCAATAATTCACTCGGCGTCTTGTCTCCACTTGCTTTGGCGTTGAAAAATTCGGGATACGTTTTAGAGATGGATTTCCCAATACTTGCCCCACTCTCAAATACCATGGACAAGTCACTGGTACGAATCAGAGAGAAACCACGTGCGCCAAACATGAAAAACTTCTTGAACTTCCGGGTAATAGGATTTCTACCAGAAAGCGTGGAAAACTGTAGTTGACCTAAAAAGACAAAATATGTCCAATTTGTGGGCGATATCTGGATGATAATGACACTATTTCAGTGTCCCTGTGTCAGTGCTTACCGTAGAGAATGATTCGCAGCCTTTACTTGGATAACAATTCGTTTGTTCTACCGCGAGCCTTTGTAGCTCAGTCGGTTAGAGCGCTGGCCCTTCTAGCCAGAGACTCGAGTTCGAATCCCGGTGAAGACAAGCACAATTTTCTTTCTCTTCAATTATTAATATATATATATATGTATATATTTATGAAAATAAATGTATTCTTCACTGATCTTGATCAAAACCGATCTTCATAATGTCAAAATTGGGTAAATTACAAGCCCCCTCTGGTTAAGACCATTGGATAGCGCACACTATTACGGTAAATATCCTCCTAAAAATTTGGGGGATAAAATCTTTAAAATTACTCATACCCAAGTAAAATTCATATCAAGTCTAAAGGCATTTGAACGTCGTTAATATGACTAAACTGTCTCTGTCTTGAATCTAATACCATACACAGGCATCCAATTCATAAGTTAATATGGCATTGAAGCACCTACATTTTCTGAAAATAGCTGTAATTGTTTACTCATCCAGATCAACATTGATTTCACAATTTATTTGTTGATGAAAAATTCGATGTCGTTCATTCGGTGTATCCAGCATAGTCTATTTTATTACTTGAAGCCTCGAACTTCCACAAACAACAAGGATAATTGATCGATTATTTATTGAGCGTCGATTTTTCGACCCTAAATGTTACCTCTCAGGGTGCTTTGGTAATAGTCACCGACGAACAATGAATGAAAAAAGATTGAGTTACAGTTTATGTGATAAGAACATTGGCATACCTAGTTTAGTGTTGTCCGCCAGAGCATCTTTTAGGGACTTAGGTACAGTCTCATCAACTTCATCATCTGAAACAACAGGACATGAACAAATCTTACTGGAACAAGACACACAAGATGTTCAATAATTTCTTATTGACGGGGATAAGAAACGAAAAGAAAAAAACATAATCACATCTTAACGCTCAGCTCCTGTAACACCAAGCCGACTGAGATCAACGCCACACGATTGGACTTTAGTAGGCGGAGGCAGTCGGCTTGGTAGGACAAATCCTCCAGTTCAGTTAGAAGCAATCAGAACAAGTTGGACATCTCAATTGTAACTTTTGAGCGACATTTTAACAAGCGACATACAACAAAAACATAACTTATATGGATTTTCAACATATAAGATATGGCTTAGTCTTCAATTGTGACCAAAAGTCAACCAATGTGACCGAAGCAGCATTGTTCTTATATTAGTGCGTGACGTCATTAGGGAAATGTTATGACGTCGAAATAATACATCACGTATAAATTATCAGCTATATGTGAGTTTACTCACCCGATACTATCATGGAGCCAGTTTTCACATCTCCGAACAGAACACCTTTAGAACCTTGAATAACCTTGGGGTTACCTTCGTTAGCAAGGATGAGATATTCTACTCCACCGTGAGTGAAAGCCTTTATACCATCAGGCATGTAAAAGCCTTCTATTGGCCATCGTTTAAAGTTTATACCTGAATCAAAACAAAAATATACAATGATAAGACAAACTACAGTTATTCAATTTAATTCAAAATGAGAAAATATAAACGTGGTGAGCTTAAAATGCTTAAAATAGAGACAGTCGTCATTTAAAGTCACATACGCACCCAAAATTTGGATTTTTCACCAAATTCCGTTTGCCTTGATTTTTACAAGTTTTGATGTTTGTTCAAAAATTAAAACAGTCACGTTAAAATTAAAATAATTCATTGGGTAAAAAGCTTGTACAGACCAGAAGAAATCTACCAGTTATTCGAATTTAACGGAAATAGGGCTGGACATATTTACTCACAAAGGCTTTGATTCAGCCGCGGCGAATGACCTTGTTTATAATGAGCCAGCATTTTGAACCTTGTAAGGGGTTGAGATGTGACAGCAGATTGACACATTTTCAATTAACATTTTTGGCAGA
>JAVFBZ010032447.1:0-10999 GCA_032466195.1 Katharina tunicata
TGAGGCCATTTCTCCTGTGGTTTATGGATTTTCGGAATAATGTAAAATAGTCTATTTTTGGATTCCCGTCCTGCTAGCAGATAATCGCCTTGCCTAGTAGTGAGGAAGTTATATATATTTATTCAACCAGCTCAGTTTGTTTCCCCAACAATTCACTGACAAATATTGAGTAGTATATTATCACAGTAATGGTGAGTAAGGAAAGTTGAAAGATTGAGAAGGCAAATTGTCTATAGTGTTAATTTAAATTGATTGATGAGATGATTGATTGGCGATCAAGCACAGGAGGCTCCCGCCCAACCACCCGCAGTTATTTAACCAATACATGTACAATATTACAATTGCCTATAGGAACTCACCGTCTTCCGTAGTTCTAGAAAAGCTGTATTCAACACATGTATTAGCCATATCTCCACGAACCCCTGAAGGTACACGGCAGTAAGAAGCGATGGTATCAGAGGTTTCTTGGTGTGTTGCTTTCGACATTATTGACAATATTTCCGTTTATGCTTAAGAGCCCTTGACAAGAGACAGAACTAACCACACTTTGGTTCAAGCTGTTAAGTTAAGCCTGAATAAGGAAAGGCACGTCGTTTTTGGTAATGTATTCTATGGCAGGATTTTTGTCATAAAGCTTTCGATTTGGCATACAAGCGAACCAACTACATTATATATTTATCCACAGTACTGAATGACAACGCAACAGCTGAGGCTCATATCATGCTTTATTGAGGATCCTTTATTCGTATGTTACATATGTGGAATTTACATGGTATTCTAAATATACTTCTCAGCATATGATAGGGATTTTGTATATTTTGACCCACTGACCTTGTGTTACACCGCATGAAATGGGTTATAATTACTACCGTGATAGTTTCTCGTCATTATTTTTTATAGGAGTCCAGGAGCGTCAGCCTCCGTGTTTAAACATTTATTAAGATCATGAACTGTTTGTATCAGTTGATTTAATGTGCAATCCCTTTGGTTAAGAACGGACATTATAGTTGTCAAAATGTTATTGTTATCCGTCAACCAAATTTATTTTGTTTTGATTTGTCAATTTGCCAGGGGATAACAACCCGTACACCCTGGGAGAATTTTCAACTCACGGGTAATAAAAAACAAACATGGTGGCCTTCGCTTCAAATTTAGTTTTCTTGATTTAATACAACTGACTCTTAAATTCGACAATAAGTTGGCAATGACATAGTTTAAAACATAATTTCTTCACAATCCCTACATTTAAATGACGGTAAAATATCTGAAACATCGGTGTTTACATAATTGTTTTGTGCAACGTCATTGACTTTTTCGATGTCCCTGGAATCTGACAGAGTCGTTATGATACGTCGGGGCTCACGGGAGGTAACTCTGATCGAGACGAAACACTGACGAGGACACGTTTGTCACGAATTTAATTTAAAATAAACTCAGACAGGGAGGCTTGACGGCTAATAAATTCGTCATCGACTTTTTTACGACAGTATGCACATAGACACATAAGCAAACATGAGGCGACCGAGCGAATTTCATATGTCTTTAGATTCATAAAGTTTAATTTAGGAGTAAATTATGTCCGCATGTAAAACAAATGGAAACTGTTCAATCTGTGTACATTGACAGTTTTACCTATAGGCTATGAAAACATTTCCGCCAAAATGGCGATGACCGTATCACGTCCGAGTGCGCTGTACATTCGATGTCTTCCGAGTGAGCCGCAGTGGTTGCATGGCATAGTTCATCACCGCCTATCTCCGGTACATTCCGTCCCCTCCGAGTATCGGCTTTAGTGTAATGACAGGCCTTTTTTTTTTAGCTCAATAGCAGTATATTTACCGCTTCAGGCAATACTTGTAACGCTTATAGATAAACGTATCCTATAGGGCATTCCGAGCCATTAAAATCGACATAGAGCAAACAAGTAACAGAAAAGAAAACGAAGAAATAAAAAAGAACTATTTAGCATAACATTAGGTCGAAATGACCAATGCAACAAGAGAATCAAGTCAAGTGAAAGAGTTTAAATTTCTTCATGGGTCGATCTATCAGGTCAAGCGTTAGCAGCCCCGCTATGAAGTTCAGATATATTCAAAATGCCTAGTCATTTCATACAATGTCCGTCACCGAAGCGAATCAATGGACCGTTTTATACAAAAGAGCACTGGACTAAAAGTACAATACAAAATGATATCAATATTGATTTTTTATTTGTTAATTATTTACTGTACTTATTTTTTGTTCACATTTATATGAGGTTTTTATGTTACTAATGCTTTGTTATAATCCGGCACGAAGCCTGGTAAAAAACGATTGATTTAAAAAAAAGACTAATACTCACAAATGACAAAGCTAGTCCATTTTCCTGTTTTCTTGTATAAACGACACAGAGCGGGCGGGGTATTATGACATAGTCTAATTTCAACTTTCAAATTTCAGTTTCTAAGAAGGCAAACTCGAGACGCTCGCCAAAAAGGGTGAATTTGAGTACAAAAAATATCACGTTGTAAGGCAAACATATAGGCCATCGCCTTTGAAAAGACGCTAAGTGCTATTTCTACATTGCGCACCGTCCTGTGGACCACGCATGGGGATAACTCTGTTAACACAAGTCTATCAAACTTTTTGTTGCCTGTTTATTTGGGACCTCAGCATATACTTAGATGAACGGCAAGAAAAGTGTTTCAAGTATTCCTATTTCCCCTATCTTTGGTGGACCAAGAAGGTAATTTCTTTAATCCTGTTTTTTTTTTTTGCTGTTTTTATTTTTCTTTTATTCTTTTTTTTTTCTTTACTCTCGAAACTATTGCGTCGTGCTTTTGCGAATATGACGGCAAAAAGGGTGAAGGAAGATATGCACCCTAAACGACACAGGCAACAAAGAAGACAAGACAGCACATGTAGATTATATAGGCGGTCGGAAGTTGATGATATAGGCTTATACAGGATAACGTAACAACTTTATCACGAAATTTATAATAAGGATGTAGTTCATGACTTTGTGAAGATTGCATCCAAACCGTAATAAACAGAGCAATCTATGGAAGGCCAGAATAACATTTAGGCTAATCATATTATCAATAATTATCCAATAATTAAATTGACGATTATTTATATTCATTGATCGATATCGATCATTCATTTAGTTATATTAACTATCTTGAATTGAATGTCAATAAATGTCAATTTGGCCCTTTCCTCTGGCTAAGGACAGTATTTTTCCAGATTATATTCATGCTGTCATACTTAGCACTGGAGGAACACTATCTTTCCAACAGCAATAACACTTGAGTGATTTCACATTTTTGGGTTGTGTTACAGTCGCCGTCTTCTGTTGGAAATACACTTAGTCATAAAAGAGAAATACCCTAAAGCACGTCGTTAAAGACCAATCAATCATTCCATGTGGCCCTTCATATTATAAACAACCTCCATTTGTTGACGTCCAGTTAAGAAGATGTTCGCATATCATGGGACCGTTGTGGCTCAGTTGGTTGAGCGTTGTACTGCTGAGTCCCATTCACTGCAGGCCCACCCAGTATACGTTCGAATGGCCCTGGCAACCCAGCTTGGGTATATACGAGAAGTATTCCGGTGGCTGCACAGATCGCGGGATGGTTTCGCAAGGTTTCTTTGCGTTTTTCCAAAATACACCGGTTACACGAAGTCGTCATATAATAGTGGGCTCTACAATGCGCTGTTTGAAACACATGTTCAGTACTTTCAACTATCGAATCGGGTGGGGATTTATAAGGAGAGAAAATTTGATTTAGATCATTTGTTCGAGCTGTACTAATTATTATAATTTACTAAAACTTAAACTGATAGCAAAATGTTGCTAGTGTGTGGATATTATTAGAATATATAGAACGGGCGTCGGTTTTAAAATTCGCTAATGTCGTCATTTGATTGTTCAAACATTCCGTTATTTTTAGGAATAAAAATTAAGTGCGACGCGTGGAAAGGGGTTTATCTCGGAGTATACGGCACGATACCTAGTCATTGCAAGTATGCGGGCCTTTAATACATAGACTAACAAGTCTAGCTGTAACGTTCGTTTGCTGATTTAATTAAGTTAGGTTTTACGCCGCACTTAAACTCTTAAGACAAAGTGCCAGCCCAACCGGTGGACGAAACCACCTTAAACCACAACAAATCGGATTCCTGATGGTCCTTAGTTTCAAGAGTTCCAGGACACAGCAGGCCAACCAGCCGCCGAAATAAATTTGAACCTGCCGAGTAAAATTTAGGAGGTACCTTGGTAACACAAGTCTGGTGTCAAAAGCGATAACTTGTTTTATAGAAAATCCGATTTAAGCTTTTTGTAAATTTTAAAAATGAAGTATAACAGGTAGGCTTCCTCGGGTCTCTTAGCCCAAAATGTGATAACAAAATGTAAAAACAAGTGTCATTACACCGAAGTGAAGTACATGTATCTATTTTATCGGTGATGGAAAAATATTTCATCATATATAAATAATAAAACAAATTATCTCGTATTCGACAACTTTCGGGAAGTGTCGCTTTACAACGCTATAAGCGTGATTCTTTGATATAGAATTTTAAATACCTTTTGTGAAAACACGAATCTAACATAAAAGTAGCTCAGTTGTACCCATCTCATAGTGTGTAATTACCGTAAGCACATAATAAATAAAGCCCTAATAAAATGAATACCCAAAAAACTAAGAAAACCAAAGACGAACGCTTCAAACATATTCGTATTAAACACAAACTTTCCACAAATAGTTCAAATTTGCTCTTTCAACAATATATAATTCTCTACCTCTTTCTTGGTTTGTTTAACAAACGCACCAACTTACCTGGATTTGCAATAAGTTTCCATTTCGTTGACAGCTCAGACGCTTGAGTTTTTGAATTGTAGTTGACACTGGCTGGTAAGCGGACCTCTTCAACATCCGCTATTAAAAAATTGTTAAAACATTGTTGGATTTATTTATTGATTTATTTCATTGGTGCTAAACATATTATTCGCGGAAAGTACACTTATAGAAGGGGGCCGGTGTTTGTTAAAAAAAAAACTGTGGAAAAAATTCGTCAAACTCCACCACGCCAGCTCTGCAGCCATCGGAGTCCTTACTTTACGGAGGACTTAATAAAACTAGTACTTTGAAGGGTAACAAGATCAACCAACGGAGCCTTTGGTCAAGGCCTGTGTTATTTGCGAACGGCATTTTATTAAAGGTAATGTGTATGAGCAATTCAACGGAAATTGTATTTAAAATTCTTAATAATATCAAGTCTAGTGTCAGCATTTGATTCTTTGTTTTTATCCAGGGAAAAGGGACGGGGAAATCACTCTATCTAGATACATTATTACCAGAATTTAATTCCACCTAGACCGCTCAGCCAGATGACTTGCTGCTAATGAACCATGAACATTTCGATTTCTGTACTCTTTCATTTCTTATCATTTATCTATACTATTCCTTTTCTTGCAGTCAAAGCAACATGTACTAGACATTTTATCCACCTCAGTTTCATAATTTCCTCGATTTGTGACATTGTTAGATTCCTTTTATTGTTCAAGTTATTTGTACTTAATAAATAAAAGTATACATTTATTTTATTTTGACAATCAATTTTTCAGCTACAAATCCCTTAAGTTTGAAAGCCTAAGAAGAAAGTCACAAGCTGTGTAATTTTCGGTATGGAAACAATTACAGTGGTTAAGTCATTTATATATAGGAATGAATATTTTCAGCCATCCAGGTAAACAAATACAATATTTACCAACTGTATATAAAACTGATCATCTGGATATACAAAGAACAATACACTGACGTTGAGGCAACTACCAGTTGCCAGCAACAGAGTAAAAGTGACCATGCCAGTAGACTCGCCATATATATACTAACACAGCATTATCACCAGCCCTCTCACCATACGGTATAGGCTAACCCCGTGTATAATTACTCATTTATGTAGTTTCTAATTGATTGACATACCTTGACTGGAAACAAGTAACCCATTAAATTTCCCCAGGAACAAAAGAAAGCAGCAAAACTTGAACAGTCGTAGGAGATAGCGACTAGATCGTCCCATGGTTTCCGATTTTCCTCACATGTTTGAAAATTCCAAATCTGCAGTACATGGAATTGGACGCAACTCGGCTATGTCAGATCACAATCAACCTACTGTAAATACTCAGACCGGCAACAAACATGAAGTCCATAGCATACACTAGCTTGTATTTTTCGAATGGAAAATAAAACATACTCTGATACAAAAAAAAAATAATAATAAAGTTAAATAAACATGACTACAGCAGAAATCGATAATGATTCATTATATTTAAGGGAACGTTTAATCCACATATTTAATATGAAGATACAAACTATTAATTGCAATTCTGCACTGATGAATGTGTAATTAGAATGACAAAGCTTCCTCGTAGTATCACACACTTATTAATAAATATTGCTTGGGTAAAAAGCTGTAGAAATATTTGTTTAGATAAAACGAAGCCCAAATTATGAGAATTATACAAGTAGTAAGCACGTTTGTTATGAAGATATACAATGTGAAATTATAAAGTAATAAAATATTTGTATATCTAGACAAATTAGTGGATGATTTGAAGCAGAAAATTTCTAGTATTATATTCCACTCTTCCATCTGTCAACGTTTAATGGATAGATGGCTATACAAGTATTTGTTTAGATACTTCGAAGCAATGATAATGATATTACTCCAAGCAGATGTCTTGTGTTAACTAAACTTAGCTCGCTCGATGGACTTTAGCCAATATTAAAATGTCAAAGGTCAATATAGCGGAGATATATAACGAAAAGAGTTCGACAAGGACGTAACCCACAAAAATACAACTGCTTTAATTCCATCTAGTGATAAATTTTGTCGTCAGTGTTACTATTTGCTCAATATTCGTTCGTCCAAATCTCAGGCAGTATGATACTTATTTGTTATTAAAATGTCCGTCAACATTCGCATTCCATCGGAAATTCCAAGACATTAACATAGGCTAAGAAGCGTCTTTGGTTGAGAGCTTTCAATACCTTGGCACCATCTGAGCTAATGTGTACTAGGAAACTATTGTTTGTGGTGTCCTGTTTTTCGTCCTGTGAAAGTCATTTGTTGACAGTATCGTTGATGGACTGCCGTCAGATGAGTAAATTAACATGGAACATGCCGTAAAACTAATACCAGTTTGAGTCAGTAGCCTGTTTGGGTACTGGCGATACTAATCAGGTTATAGTGACTGTCTTGTTCTGAAATACTGATATTTTCTTTGACTTTAGTCTTCACACAACTTATGTCCCACAGTCACCGGAACGTTTCCTTTAACGACTTTGTTCCTGCTCAATAAGAATGTATTAGACCTGCAACAAAGACAAAAATCCTTAATTGCGGCATAAACATGTAAACGTATTAGCGGGTAACCCGTAATATAAGAAAACATAAACAGATGCACATTTTGAAATAAGGTATATTTTGTGACTTACTATTTAGCGAGTATAATTCTTACATCAGGTAAGAAACCGAAATCGTCTCCATTGTTTAAATAATTTACAAGCGTTACAGTTTGTGTCCTGTGACGAGTTGATCAACTGTTCCAAGGCGACTCTGCAAAAACAAAATAAGCAAAAGATCGTTTGGAAATAATGAATTTCATGTGGGAGTGAATAGTTCTTTCTTAAATGTGTTAAAGGTGGATGTAATTTGTGCTTTATTCACACATGCCAAACAGCGCCATTACAGCTTGTAGCAACGTCCTAGATTACTAGGCGGAACTAAAAATGAACCATAGCAAACTGTTTACACATTACAAAAAGATGGCAAAGCTGGATTAAGAATTTCTTTATTAACATTTTCAGATTTCTAATCATTGCTTGAAAACGGTCTTAGCATCTTGGCCGAAACGTCGCTTATCAATCAATATACCCAGAAATCTTTTTTTATGCATCCAGCTTCTAAGCCAATTAAAACAAGCTGTAATACATTGCTACATTAGTACAACCAGCGTTTGTTTGCACTCATTTGTACCAGACTGGTTGACAAACTGATTAGTGTTTAACGTGGTGTTAAAAAACTATACCACCCCCTAAGAATGAGACTATGTAAAACAGAACACCACTGCGACTGCTATAGTGATAACTGAACCCCCACCAGCTCAAGATATCTTGAGACTTATCAGCTTCGTGGGTGACTGAACAGTCCATAAATTACAATAATGCCTCTCCCTACATTGTTTGAACTCTCTAAGTACACAAGACTATCTTTTGTCGGGGTAAAACTGGTATGTACAAAGATAGAGGTAAACGACTATAACAATATTCCACAATGAGAATACTGATTGGTAGTGAGGGATCGATATAACCAGCATTTCTGATATGAAGACACAAAACAATATTTGTAATTCTATACGGATTAGAAGGGTAATTTGTGGGGCAAGCTTTCTCGTGTTGTATAACCTGTTTATTAACCAACATTGCTTGGGTTGAGAGCTGGGCAAATATTTGTTTAGATACAAGTAAGCACATATAATGAGAGGAATACAAGTAGAAGTCAGAATTGTTCTAACTTGATATAGCTCGTAAGCTCGATGGACACAGGCAAATGTGTAGTTGTTTCCTCAGTTAGTATTTCACAATTTGCCTAGTTGGTAAAGGTACGAGTCGGTTATTATTTTGATGGATATCGCATTGTTTGTTTGATTGGGGTTTATACCGCACTTAAGGTTACTTCACTTATATGGCGGCATATCAGCCCAATCGGCGAAGGAAATCCCTTAACGACGCTGGCAACACAGTATACACCACAATACATACACAGGACGAAATACAGGGCGTTACAACAAATCGGCGTTATGCTGCCCGTAAGAGAGCAGCCAGGCACATGATACTATCACCCAACCACCCGCACGGATACAGTAGCAATGAAGAATACGAAGCCATGTTTCTAGAAGTACAACAAAAACATTACTGCCATATTATAGGTCTAATATATCGCCCACCCGGAAAAGATCTAGATGGTTTAACCGATGAACTAACAAAGATACTAACTAATATAAAACCGGAAAACAAGTTTTGTACTATTTTTGGCGATTTTAATGTTAATTTGTTCAATACTGACACTCATATACCATTAACAAAAATTCTAGAATCATTTAAATCTTTTATTTTTTTTCCTTAAAATCACAAAACCTACCAGAATTACCTCCAGCTCAGCAACATTAATTGACAATATCTTCACTAACTACCATCAAGGAACTTCATACTC
The DNA here is from genome assembly GCA_032466195.1 of Katharina tunicata. NCBI lineage: Eukaryota > Metazoa > Mollusca > Polyplacophora > Chitonida > Mopaliidae > Katharina > Katharina tunicata. Next base: position 9,262 of record JAVFBZ010032447.1, read on the forward strand.
TGGCATACTTATCACTGACATTTCGGACCATTTTCCCATTTTTCACTTATGTAATCTATCTTCCACTTCCACAAACTAAGTTACGAATGAGGACATTAAATTTGGTTAATTTTATCCAGAAAAGAAAAGATTTTTTTAAGAGCACTCACTGACAAGGACTGGACAGATGTATTTAATTGTGTTGATGCTGATATAGCTTACAATCTATTCTCAGATTCATTTGAATCTATTTACAATGCTAGTTTTCCCCTATTAACCAAAAAACCCACACATTTTAAAAGTAAGCCTTGGATCACTCCGGCTATAAAAGAATCAATTAAAGAAAAAAAATAGACTATATAAACAACACCTCAAAAACAATTGCCCAGTAATTAGCTCTAAATACAGAAAACACAGAAATAAACTGAATCACATATAACGAATTACAAGGAAGAAATACTTCGATGACAAATTTACATTGGTAAACAAAGACATTTAAAAAACTTGGAAAGTTATAAATAACCTCTTACAAAATAAAAAGCGAATTTCAGCTCCAAAACACAACAATGAACTTATAACAGACCAATTCCAAATCGTTAACAACTTTAACACATACTTCAATAACATACCTTCAGAACTAGCGTCATCAATTCCAACACAACCAGCTAGTTTTAGATCATACCTTAATGAAGACGTTGCTGAACTTTCAATCTTGATCCGTGTTCTGAACAAGAAATATTAGAAATAATTCTTGGATTAAAACAAGGCGCACCGGGTCGTGACGAAATACCTACATCTATTATAAACTAGCGGCAAAATCAATATTATCTCCTCTTGTTTACATTATTAATTTATCTTTCGACACCAGCATTTTCCCAGATAAACTCGAACTAGGAAAAATCACTCCAGTCTATAAATCGGGTAAAACTGACGAATTTCAAAATTATAGGCCAATTTCAGTTCTACCATGCTTCAGCAAAATCTTTTTAAATGATATCTGTAACAGCACTACCATTTTTGACATACTTCTTTTCGCTGATGATACGAGTGCTTGTCTGACAGGTAATGAGCCAACGAATTTATTCAATACTTTTAATGAATTAAGAACTAGCAAAATTATACAAATGGCTATGTTGTAATAAACTATCACTCAACATAAAGAAATCAAAATATTCATTCAAAAGACCAAGAAAACGTACAAATAAAAGCACAATTAACTCTCTACAACTTCATTTGTTAAACAAAGATATTGAAGAGGTTAACTCATTTACATTTCTTGGCATAACACTCAATAACAAGCTTAACTGGACAACTCATATAAACATAATCCACAATAAAATTTCTAGAAAGTTTGGGTTACTTACTTACCTAAAACATATGTTGAACAAAAAAACACTCTATATTCTTTATTATTCTCTGATCTATCCATATCTTATATACTGTAACGCTTTATGGGGGAACACGTTCCAGTCTCATCTTCTGCCTTTAATCCGACTGCAAAAACGCGCCATTCGACTGACACATCATCTTGTTAATACGAACACACCACACCTCTCTTTGTTCAAAATAAAATACTGCCTTTAACTCAAATTACTATATACCAAATCAGTCAACTGACTCACAAATTCACTCATCATCCTGTCATGCTCCTTCCATCTTTTAGAATTTATTTTACTAGACAGGCTGAAGTTCATTTATATCCCACTAGAGCAGTTACAAATAACTTGTATCGTCCTTTCCATTGTACGAACTTTTCGCT
>JAVFBZ010032469.1:0-10998 GCA_032466195.1 Katharina tunicata
TAAACTTCTGCATTGTTTAGTTTTTATTTTATGTCGTTGCAAACATGTGGTATCGTTTCCTTTGGACACTAGTTTATATGTATGATGCTGTTGTTCTGGTCATGCCATATCCATAATCAACTAAAAGCTTTACCCGCGTGCTTGTGGATGATGTATGTGCAATCATTTGTAATTTATTGTTTTCAGACCGAAATAATTCAGACCACTGAATATTCTTATATCATTCACAGTTTAAGAGTTTAATAAGAATTATATTGGTCTTTAACGCTATAACTTTGTAAGAATTTAGACCGGAAGCTATTTAAATAAAACAAAAAAAAAAACGTCATTCAATATATGTAGCAAAAGGACATTATGCTGGTTGGACACAAGCTGCTAATTATTCAATGCAATTAACAACACGCTTTGAATATATTGGAGAGATATTATACGGCTTGGGTGGTGGATTTTATCCTTTAATTTGTCACTGAATAACCTATAGTCGTTCTAAAATTGAAAATTGAAAATTGAATATCCTTTTTTTTAACTTTATCCAATACTTGCATCTTCGAAGTAAGAAATAATAAAAATACCATAAAGGTTATTAAAGTTTACAACGTACGCTATTATTTCATCACAATTTTCAGTGTAAATTAGTTTCCCCTGTCCAGGCCAAGTGGCTTGTTTTGTTTTTTACAGAGCAGAGACACTAAAGTGTTCTCCTGTACTTTTTCAAAATATGTCTTTGAAGTCAACACACGACACCAGTGGTTTTAAACCTTCAAATAGGTCGTGTGGGTAGATCATATTGACCGACAATTTCTCTTTTCTACAACACGGTCAGTTTTGGTCAGTCTAACCGGTGCCCCGGGAGTGAAGCTATTCTCTAACATGACAGATAGATACCCGCAGAGCTTTAAGCTCCCATACAATACACCCAGACGAGTTTGGCCAACGCTACCTGTGGCACGTGACTTGTTTGCACCTTCATCCTTGACTAATTACAGAAGTAGTTCATTAAAGCGAGACCCAAAAGGTTGACACATAAGCCGTTTAGTACATGGTTTGAGCATATTTAAGTAATAATGTATTTTGCAAACCCCATTTGGAAAAGCCCTTTATGACCAACATCTCTCCAAACGTACCTGTTTCTTAAGTCTGTTATGTCAGGAGTTTATTTATAACATTAATACGCGGTTTCCATGCCTTTGTAGGAAGGGATCACCAGACAATAAACTTGAGAAGAAACATTTAAAGCTAGCATTGAATAACATGTTTGCAGTAAACTATGGTTTTAAATCTCATATCAGCCATCCCATGTTTCAATTTTGGTCATTTCATCTCAATATTATAGGTGTTATGCGCCGAACATTTACATTTAATCCAGACCAGTCTGGTAGTAGCTGTGTGTGGCTCGTGACTGAATTGCACATTAGCCCCAGACTAATTAACCCATGAAGCTGATTAGGAGCATCTGCAAAGCTGATTATAGCCCAATACACAATATGACACTTATAAACGTGTACCATGTCTCCTTTTTCTCACCTTAATCCACTTTTTGTTAATCGTATGATTACCAGTCAGATTTGCGTAGTTTTCAATTTAAACATTATTTGATTGAAATATTTTCCAGACGAAAAATGTCTTAGAAACTAAACATTATAGTCTTATGTAAAGTCCATCACTTATATAATTTTCTAAAACGGCAAAATCGTCCAGACATTATCCAATTTACCTTGCGACAAAAGCTGCTAATTATTTTATTAAAATGTAAACCGTTACTATTTCAAAATTAGAATATCACCACACGGACAGTGATTTCTAAAGCTTATAATTCCACACTATCCGGATGATCCGCAGAGCTCTAATACATTAACATTAAATCCAGAGGTTGGTCGGAGCTGACTGTGATGGCACGTGACTAGTTTGCACCTTGGATGCACATAATCTTTATTAAGCATTCAGCATCCCTTGGTTGTCTACACGTGTCTAAATACCAATAATGTCTTTGGCCAAGTTAGTGGCCCTTCTCTCACTCAAAATAGCTTCTAGTTCAAGTTATTTTAATACACTCCTACTTGACATGGTCATCCAGCTGCTATTGACACACATACCCGTACGAGAGGAAAATCGAGTTTGTAATTTTAAAAATGTATGTCCATCTTGTTAAAACTGAATATACCCAAGGGTATTTCACTTTTTCAACTAAATGGTGATTATACATTGCATTGTTTGTATGTTGGAACACTTTGTAAAAACCATCCCGTGGTCTCGACCGATAACGGATTTCTTTTCATGTTTTTCTGTTCTTTTTCCTTTTACTATACATTTTAAAGAATGTTAAAGTTCTATAAGCTGATTCAAACATCCAATTTCCGGTTTAAAACAAAACAGTTCTTTCTAAATACTCTGTAATTTTTCTAACGTATCACAAACATTATATCGTCAAACCTAAAAGGAAGAAGAAATAATAGAAAACCTCTTTAAAGTTAAATATTTTAAAATTAATTATATAAACATATAAATTCGTTACAGAATTTGCTCAGTGTTTTTATATTTTGGAAACAAAAAATGTATGGATTATTTCTTTACCATTTTCAAGCGATTTTTTGGTACCGACACCGCTATCGAGCTTTCTGTTTTGGGAATGCTACATTAAGCGTAACAGAATTAGAAAACTGTTCTGAAGTTAAAATGAATTATTATACTGCTGTTTAGGAGTATTTACCTACGCCACGTTCAACATTCAAATTCGAAAAGCTCCAACAAGTTTCCATGAACAATAATTCGACAATGACAAGAAAAGCGTTAGTTCACAAAAGACATCATTGGTAACTAATATAAACTTTGAAAGAATTAGATCTTGACGACCATATATGCGACCCTTTTTTCGTTGATTCCGTGAAAATTTGGGATGATAACAATTTAAAATAAAAATTCACTTTCAAAGCGGCGGTCAAAAATCTTAACGTTTAATTGCATTTAGCAATTAGCAGTGTGTATGTCCAATTATCTGAACAATGTGTTAGACCCACTATGTATTAAATTCTGTATTATACGTGGATTTGTTTTTCACGATAAGCCTAGAAAGTAACCTCTTAATGACCACAAAGGTGCAAATACAAAAGCGCTTAACAAGTCACGTGCCACAGATATATTCGACCAAAGACTGCCGTTATGACATGTGAGAGAGTTTCGTGCTCCCCGGAATCACGGCAGACATTGAAACAAATGTATCTCTGTCATAAACGAATTAAATGTGAATAGACCAACCGTGGTGTGGAAACAATATCTCTAGTGTATATGAGAGTTAAAGACCGGTCAATATGGAGTAACGACTGAGATATGAGTCCATGTTTAAGATTTAGTCATTGGTGGCCAGTCTTTGTTGTGTTTCGACAAAAAAAACCATCTTGACAATGGTTATTGTTATATGATTCAAATAATATGGCAAGCACATTCACAAACGTTCACAAATTCTTCCATTAAACTTAAGTAGAAAGTGATTTGCTGAATACTTTCTGTAATTAAAGCATCATTTCAATATTTATAATCAAGCACTTAACTACTTTAAGTGACAGACAGGGATGTTTTCATTTTTAGATAATTGATAGTTACCAATACCAGGACTATAAACACCTGTAATAAAATGTTGGAAACAGATCTTACAAAACAATATGACGACATCAACCATGAACAAGTTAACCAATACAATAATTGGAAGGTTTGATTAAACGCAAATAATAATATAAGAAAATAATTATCAAATATTTCGTTATAAATATGTCGGCCTCAGAATGAAAAATCCAGTTGATACTAACATGGCTTAGTTGAGAGGGCTTTAATCACAATAATTCCGGTCAACCGCTGATAATTTGGTTCAAAATTCTCATCATTTTAAATTTAAGATTCAAATATCCAAATAACTCCTATATTCATTTGGGCTCATTAGGGACTCTTATACAGTAAAATATGTACGATTTCAAGACATACACATTGATCTTATGTTTAATTTCAGAATATTGTAATTTATTACTCTCTGGAAATGTTTACCGTGCAAGTGAAAGACGGTTTTAGAAAATTAAATCCACTTAAAATTTGACAATTCCAAATAAAACCCTTTTTTCTGCGGTTGACCTTGTATCTAAAAATAAGGAAATTCTTCTATTCAGAATATTGTAGACGATAATAACATTTATTGTTGTTTTGATATATATTTATTAACGAAAATAGTGTTACCTTAAGTTGCATGCCTCCACCGGGATTCAAACCCGCAAGTCTGGGCTAACGCTCTTATATCGACTAAAGTAAAGAGACTCGATAAAACGACCACGAATTTTCACCCCAAGGCCCAAAGCAGTATATATTGCATATATTTGAAGTATATCCGAGTTTGGTGAAATGTGTCTGTGCACGCTATTAATGAAACCCTCGCTCTCGTAATTAACATAGGCTGAGTAGTAATGGGAGACTTTTCAAAATACCTATTCTGGTATGTTTAGTACTCTTTGATTCTTTTTAAAAGTCTTTACCGTCAAGACTCAATCCGATTTTATCGTCTAACAGTTTTCTTTGAGGATATAAAAATGTTATTCAGATTTTCCATTATCGATCGGATTACTGATATGTTTTACAATCAGATTTACCGAGGTTTTACGTGTATATTGAATAATTGATGGTTTCTTTTTAAAATTAGAAATCGTTTAGGTATACAAATAATAAAAATTGTATTAACTTATACAGTTCATATTTCAAGTGTTTAAATGTATTTATATATATTTGTTCGTTATAAATGTAATGAATATATATATGTGTTTGTAAATATAAGCGAGAGCTTTGCAATTAACAAAATTAAGACCGGAAGTTATCTTGATTAACAAAAGATCATCAGCCTGACTAAAGAAATCTGTGTGACAAAAGGACATTATCCAATTTACTGGATACAAGCCTGTAATTATTTATCGCATTTGACAAAACTTTTGAGATTTTTTAAGCAGATTATCGCCGCTTAACCGGGGTTTCGGGATTTCAAACGATAATCAATTGATAAGTCATTTATACCCTAATGAGAGGGAATATGGTTGGGAATAATATGCATGTGAATACCATGAATCGTCAGAATAGATGTACAACGTGTTTTATTTTTCTCTGGATAATATTCCGTAAATTATTACACCGCATTTGGTGTAGTGGCTTGTCCTTAAAATAGTGTAAGAATGGACACCGAAAAATTGTAACGAAATGAATGTACAATTTCACTGGTGGAGATTTAAATGTAACTTGGCACAAGGGCATTTCAACGGAATGATTTCCTGTTTAGGATTATAAGTAGCAAAAACAATATCTGTGATAAAATGTATTTGAAGAAATAGAACACCATTAAACCCCAGAGCTATATCATGCGTGTTATTGATAACTTAATCAAAGGGCCGTGCCGTGGCTGAGTTGTTGGAATCTTAGAAGCTGCATCTCCATTATATAACCTGGTATAGGTTCGAATCCTCATGTCGACCTTATATGGAGCCGATATGGCCAACCCTATCACAAATGGTTACCGCCAGTCAATCGCAATCGCCAATCTCTAACAATGAAAAACGGGTCAAATTTTTACATATTAATTTGTATATATTAACTGTTTAATGACAGAGACGTGTTTGTTTCTACCATATTCGGATTCTGATTCATTTTTATTGACTCAAATGCTTTACAGCGTGGAGTATATACATACATATTTATACCTCGATAACATGGCGGTGGTTAGTATATTATTAGCTATAGTTATTGAAATCGCATTTAATAAACTTTACCAGTTTTTGAACAACTGTCTTGTTGCCTTGCAATAGGGCTATGAAATGATTGACATCCTTGTGTCTAGTATAGTATACAGGTATGTACCTCTCTCTCAGAGTCCTGAAAGCGGGTCACTCTATGAGGAAATGGAATTCGTCTCCTACCTTAGCACAGTCGCACATGGAACATATTCTCATGTCACGCATCTGACCCGTATATCTGCCCGTTTCAATTGGAAGACAATGGTTGAAGTCCTGAATCTACATAAAACCCGATAATCAATGACTGACAAGTACTGAAAATAATTTTCCAAACAGAACTCATTTTTAAAGAGGCTATATTAATAACATTTAGTGCTTTCTGTACATTGTTCTTTCCATTGTACTCATCTGGTAAAATACGTTGTACAGCATTTGTTATATACTTTGTATTAAGATGTTCACGACTGTGCCAGATATTTGACACACCGCAACTATCCAAAATAGTTTTTATATAGTTTAGCCAAGGATAGAGGTACACGCCTTTGTCATACAAGCTTTCCATAATCTAAAACATTTTATTGCTGAATTTTGTTACTTTATCACTCCATAGTCTTCACCAAAAACTTATCATTCTACACTTCACCTTTATAATCAGAGGATATTTTCCTAATTCTCCATATACCATACATGAGGGTGTGGAGGATTTTAAACCTAAGATGTGTTTACAGAATTTGAGCTGTACTCGCTCTACTATATCTAACTTCTTATTTCCCGATAATTCACAGTTATACAGCAAAACTGGACTGACCAATAAGTCAAATAGTTCCAATTGTGTTTTCAGACTGAACATATTTGTGTCACGTTTTCCACTCAGAGCATACATTGCTCTTTGGCCCTGTTCAGATAATGCTTTCAAACAATGCGAATAGTTTCCTTTGTACGTGACAGTTGTCCCAAGATATTTAAAACGATGTACAGTTTCTATCAATTTTCCCTCAAATTTAAATTCTAAATTATCATTGCGAGGCTTTCTTTTACGAAAAATAATGACATTCGTTTTTGACACGTTTACCTTTACTTTCCATAATTTACAATAATCCGAGAAATCGTTAAAGTCCGTCTGCCCTATTGGAGAACAATACCGTGTCATCTGCATACATTAATAACATTACTCTATGATAATATCCAATTAATCATTATCTACTACGATGTATTCATTACCCATATTTACCAAGTATGTTTCCAGATCATTTACAAAAAAAATTGCAAAAATTTGTAGCGATAGGTTCTCACCTTGTTTGACACCACGTGTACTACCAAAGAAATAAGAATAACATCCATTAGTCCTAACACAGGAATTTATATCAGAATACATATTTCGTATCAAAATGGATAATTTCCCATCGATACCTAGATCTAACAATTTCCGCCATAATCCTAAACGCGAGACACTATCGAAAGCCTTTTCATAATCAATAAATACACAATAAAGTTTGTTTTTCCGGAACAGATATAACTCAATTTAACTTTTTAACACAAACGTATGGTCTAATGCACTATAACCATTTCGGAATCCTGCTTGGTTTTCATTAAGAATTTTATTTTCGTCAACAAATGCCGTTAACCTATTGTTATTTACCCCCGTAAACACCTTTCCCAGACAGGTAAGTAGAGTTATTCCCCCATAATTACCTGCATCAGTTACCTCCCCATTCTTTTTATATATCGGTATAATTATTCCCGTGGACCAACTGCTTGGTATTTCACCAGTTTCCAATATTTTATTAAAAAGTATAACATACCGATTTTTTAATTTATCATACGTACATTTAATATGTTCAGTATTTATTTCATCCATACCCACAGATTTACCTCCCTTTAGGTTATCTACTACTTGTTTCATTTCAATTTCTGTTATAATCGAGCTTAGGATGCATCACTATTGTCTGTAATTTCTGTGCTATCAAGTCTGTGCATCGTCGTCAGTTAGATTTAAAGTTTGAAAATGATCCAATAACGATTCTAGGCTTGCCTTACAACCCTCTCCATCACTTTTACCACCCAGTAATTTCCAGATTTTTTTAGGGTTTTGCTTCTTACATTTTTCTAATTCTATTTGCATTTGTTTTTTATAATGTAATTCTGAATTTCTAAGTACTTTTTTGTATAACTTAACCGCTTCAATCATATTATGATAATTTTTGTCTGTTCTACCTTTTCGTAACACTCTTCTTTTCTCATTAAATATATCCCGAGCTTGTTTACAATTTCGGTTAAACCATTTCTTTTTACATAAAAAGTCGGATTTTTCTAAACATCGTTTTCTTCTTTTTCCAAAGACAAAGCGAGCTTTTGATAGGAACTTGTCGGCTAATCTGTTAACTGTGTCTTCTATACATATATTACCCATTTGTTATTGTTATGTTAAGTCAGTTACGTCTTCCACTTTAAATTCAACTAAATATTCTTCCTCTTTCCCGGTAATAAATCGTTTAGAGCTATTAGTTTCTTGTTCGTTTATAAGTGGCTGTATAGTTGTTTTATTAAGATTATTCTTCACACACAATTCTACGCCACAATGTACATCTGAAAATAGTGGTTTAAAGTCTTGTATCTCAAAAGAAGTCATTATTTTAAATATTTCTGCTGATACTAATACATAATCAACCACTATTCCTTTTATTGTTGTTGCCTTCCCTACTCCTTTGCCCAAATGAACTCTACCGTTAGCAATAAATAAGCCATGTGATTTACACAGTTCAAGTAAACGTCGTCCATTATCATCAACCCTATGACCATCCACCGAAGCTCGTTCTTCAGGTATCCCTTTCTCAGAAAGCTGTATAACGTCACCAATGATGTCTAACACTTCACCATCACATGACTTTGAGCACAAACAAATTCATCAAAACGAACAAAATCATTACACGTTAATGTATGGGAGTTAAAATCTCAACAACGACAAACATATTTGTCACCCTGCATATCTGTCAGTTCACTTTCTATTTCATTAAATGTATCAATTGATGATTAACGTGAAGTAATTGGTGGAATATACACATTTCCTAGAAGTATATGTTTATCTACATCAACTAATTTTTTACTGATTTCGAACCACTGCACATATTCACACGATGAATCCAGGTGTTTGACAAAACCTTTTAATTCTGTTTTAACACACATCACCAAGCCACCAGATCGGCGCCTACTTAGCTGCTTCCGGTTTTTAAAGAACGCCGTGTAACTCACTTTATTAAGATTAATTTCAAGATCGTTTAGATCCGCCTCGTCTGTTTTACTTTCGCTAAATAACACTATATCACTTCGTTGAATATATTCAGTAAACTCAGCACATTTTAACCTTACCCTGAGGCCACACACATTAATCACGTTCACAGATAGGTATTTACTACTATCTCCAATTGTTGATTCTCCATGCCTGTCCTATGTTGGTCCTGTCTGTTGTCCTTGATTATCCGGGAACTGCGGGGAATCCAGCGCTGATTACTGTCCTGATGTGGTACGTATTTTCGTCCTGATTCATAACGGGGCTGGTTCAACTGTGTACCTTGTCTAAATCCTCTGTCAATAACCGGATGTTGGTATCCTCGTCTCTGTTGGACATATAACTGATTGTTTATATATAACCTGTTATATGATAGTCGAGCCATTTTTCCTTCACTTCTAGCCGCTTTCACAATTGGGAAAAGTTTCTTTCTTTCTTGTTATATTTCTGGTGGGAATTGTTCATCAATATAATATTCGGTGCCTTTCAAGGTTTTTAGCTAGAGCTCTCACCTCTTCTTTCTGTTTGCATTTATGAAACTTTGCTATAATACGTCTTGGTCTTGTGCCTCTGTAACCTGTTCTGTGAACCTGGTCAAACTCTAAACTATTAACCTTCTCGTCTTCCATACTTAACTTCTCTTTAATAAATTGCCGGAAGACTTCCTCTGTATTTTCTGGGTCGGGGGCCAGTGTTTCCGGAATATTAGAGAATACTAGTTTTTTTGCCTCATATATCTGGTTTTTTGCTCTATAAATTCTTCACGTAGTCTATTGTTTTCCCCTGTAAGAATGGATACCCTCTCAAACGTAGCTTGTTCTTCTATTTCTATATCATTTACCCTATCTAAACACTTGGCGACATCGTGTTTATTTGTATGAACAGCGCCACAGTGCAAGAGTGCAGTAGCCACTCCTGAAGATGAAGACAGTTGTTCTTCGAAAGCTAGAGCTGTAAATATGTACAGAATTGTTGTAGTCGTGTTATTTATTACAAGTATTATTAAGCCTCTTTATAAAGGGATATTTAGCGTTGTCAAACGTATTCATTTTATTCTCTAATTGTAATAATCTTCTGTTTATATCCTCCAATAGGTCAAATTTTCCAAGTCTTTTATAGATATCTGTCAATACACCCTCTAAGCTGTCTGCATTTTGTTGCTCTGAGTACCCTGCGTTAGAGACTGTCACTGTGGAGCGTGCACCAGGTGGCATTGAACTACCCGGACCATACATATATAATTTGATTAGATTGTCTATATAATTGTCGGGTAGTGTCAAGGGAAGTGTGAACTGGTGTAAATTGGACCATAGTTATATCAAATTTATGTGTTAATGAGGATATTTAGAGACAGTATTGTTCACAGTTTTCCCCCTATTGAGCCCCTTATATAGCGGTTATTCAACTTTTCAAGGGACCTATTATCATATCGGCCAGGCCTATACTGCTCGTGCACACCGATCAGCTTCAGTATGTCGTATGGCTTGTGCTTATAGTTCACCATGAGTATACGGCATATTATTTACATTGCAGATTTTAGCAGTTTACCTTGTCTAATTCGAATGTTTATACTTCCTGATCAATAAGAGCACATTCACAGGCATCCTTAACTTGACTGTCCACAGTTTATGGCACTAATTATACACTAATTCATATTTTATGCTCTACCTCGTGAACCACACACACCCTGCTACTCAACCGCTATGATACAGGTGCCACGGGGGAGGATCTTTTCTCATACTAGACAGATACACCAGGAGCTTTTAAGCACCCTATAATATATTGAGACGAGATTGGTCAAGGCTACATGTGGCACGTGACGTGTTTGCACCCACCTTAGTCCTAGTTGGAATAAGACTCCTATTACAACTTCTGTTTTGTTAGGGTCGAATATAGTTCTTAAAATAAAACGTGCATTTTCATCTTTATTTTTTCTCTCCAGTTGCAAATTGGTTTTTGGTG
>JAVFBZ010032480.1:2963-28771 GCA_032466195.1 Katharina tunicata
AAGACAAAGATAAATAAGAAGTTGCTGGATAAACATGTCTTACTAAATACTTTTCGACTTTTGGAAAAATGGGGTATCAATTCAAGACAAAGATAAATAAGAAGTTGTTGGATAAAGATGTACCAAATACGTTTTCGACTCTTCGAAAAATTGGGTATCAATTCAAGACAAGGATGAATCAAACGATTCTGGATAAATATTATACTTCACCGTAATACAGCCTGTCGCCAAGCAGAACATTTGACCACCTATAACTTTTATCCTGGTTCCAAAATAACCAGTTAAGTTTAGTTGAGCTAGTTGTAAGCTAATGGACATCCTAGCCCATGATCAGATACTCCCTCTCCCGCTCCCGTCTGCGATTCAACACATTAAAGAAGGAGAAGACGAGGTTGATCCAGCATGCCACTATTAAAACATACTTACGGCAAGGATTACGGGCACAATTCACTACGCCATTTCTTTCACATGTACATGGATTGCAGTCATCGGAAAACCTGTCCCCAATTTTATACACCTGGTTATTAAATTTGCATTCTGAAACCAAAACACAATTAATTATTGAATTTGAGTAAATGTTGTCAATATATCGGTCGTACTGTGCACATTTGAGGGTGCATCATGTGAAAAGAGGGTATTGTGCGTGTGAAATTTTCGCAAAGTATTTCATGTCGAAGGATTTTAGTGTACGTGGGCCTTAGTTGGCACGGTGTGAAGCTTTGAATGGCTTGTATCCTCCTTGTAACTATAATCACGTTAGACCGAAATGGCTTAGTGAAATTCTACCGTTCTCAATTAGCCCTCACATGGCCGGAAACTGTAAGATAAAAAGACCAATAACTCAGAGAAAAAAATCCTACCCTATGCGAGAATTTTAAAGGTTGCTCAAGCTTATTGAAATCCGGTACAACAGTCAAGGATGTAACCGTAGTGAAAATTTTAAAAACGACATACCGCAAATGTCTTCAGAACAAGCTGTTGTTCCATCTCTGTTACAAAGACATTGGTTACAATCATCGTTGAAAGTAGTATCGAAAGCTATTGATCGGCCCTTGTATGTACAATCTGAAATTGAAGACAAAAATATGTAGACCTAAACGTTTTCTGACCAAATAGGGCCTTTCTACCTACAGGGTGAAGGGTCAGAAGCACCAAAAAAGAAATCACCTCAAACAGAAAATTATGCATGTATTAAATTTTCGCAGAAGTGGTGGAAATCGTCCGAGCCAGATAATATATGAATTATTAGTTATTTTTGTTACCAAGAGAGGATTGACAGGACTTACCCCTTGGACACGTTTCGGGGTTACATCGCACAGTGCCATCATAACCACACATGCAAGTCTTACACTCGTCCTGGAAGGTTTTGCCAATAAAATACTCTTGGCCCTTGTAGATACATTCTGAAAGATAAAATGTACGTCTGTTTACTGTGATAATTTAGGTAACAAACTCCCCATGTGATTAAATGTCTAACTTTCGATCTAGACACAGACCGAGTATTTAGTTCAACACATCAAACTATTCACTTAATACTTGAATATTTCAACACAAACACATTCAATCATTAACTAACCAAAATTGTGTGAAGTTTATACAGGGAAAATACTAAACGCAACAAAGACCGAATCAACCAATCAAAAACCCCTACAAAGAGGGAACTAACTCTCGTCAAGACATGTTAAAAATAAGAGTAGTCTCCCATTATTACGTGATTTAATTACATGTGAATAAACAATTCATGCGTCTACAAATCAAAGTAATAATTCATTTAATTTCCATTCACCACTTAGTATCTGTGACACATACAAACGAATAGCCCATGTTTTTTCTGCGGGAATAAAGCCCCCTAGGGCTTATTAAATCCTGGAGAAAGCAGAAGTAGAACTTTTAAAATTAGGCTTGTAAAAGGATAACAAAGTCTGTTAGTATCGTGAAGTTTACAGACTTACAGAAGAGTTGCCGAGAAGATGATAGAGAAATTACAAACAGAATAAGTTAAACATACGCACCTAAAGTTTAATCTCTTGTATTTTTAGTTCGTTACCTTACTGTTGATATAAATTTGCAATTATGCACTAATTGTGAAGAATTGTCACAATCCGCACAAAGCCATAAGGCGCACAGCAACCAGGCCAGGCAGACAAAAACTCGACGGAAGGGAGAATGATTTGATATACTAAATTTTACATTGATGCATTGCCGTATATATTTTTTAATAAAATGTAGAGAAAGAACATTTTGCTTGCTTCCACCAGGATTCGAACTCGGGTCTCAGCTAGCAGGGCCAGCACTCCACCGACGAAGCTACGAAGCTGACGGTAGGATGAACGATTTTTTATCCAGGAAAAGGCTGCGAATCTGCGGTGCCATATATACTGTTCCATAAACAGTGGGTAGGCAATGTTATATTCCATACACAATACCATAACTAACAGAGGACGCATTGTATGTTCAACTGTTTTACAGGTAAAACATTGTGTTTTAATACTAGTTTGAGTATAAGCAGCATCATATTTAATTCAATTACGTACAAATAGCTGGATTAAGTAAAAACAATCTTAATCTTAACCGTGACCATCATTCATTTGATGTAAGTTCGTTACAATGAAACAATCAACAAATGAAAATGTAGGCCATCTTCGTCAAGTACAATGTGATGTGTCTGTCAAATGGCATGTCATTCTAAAATAGAGAATCAAATCTTTTCCCTATCGTTTTTGGCTCTAACGTATTGACTGGCCATCTTGATGTTCGCCTAGAAAGAGTTGTCACTCTTTGCTGTGTGTAGCGTGTAAATTAATATGTGGTTAGATGGCTACTTCACAAATTTATCTATTTTTTCTGCCTTTTACAGACTTCAAATTGAATCGACCCAATGACAACTATTTTTCTCTGTTTAATTTCCAATTAATTAGTATTAATATGTAGACGCATTCGCCAGCGCACGTTTCTGCGGAAACATTACTACGACATCAATAAGGATGATCTGTCATTACATTAGTTCTGGTATTCTTCTCAGTCTGGAGAAAGGTACGAGCCTATTTTAGTATGATGGCATGTCGCAGATACACTATAACATCTGCGCTATGGAATTAACGGTGTTAACCTTCAAGCTTTAACAATTCTGCTAACAGTTGCACCAGAGTCATTTTAATACAATAACATTTCAGGAGGCGCATTAAAACGGAACTCAATTTGTCATTTAAAGTGTGTGATATACAGCGTGCTTCGCAATGCGTGCGACACAGACTTCGTGTCTATTCGACATACGTTTACAAGATGAAAAAAGCTGGTGACAGACACTTCAGACAAAATACCTTTAAATGCATTCACGTTTGGGTTGTTTGATAATGGGTAAGGATCGCTGGTGCAACATAATTATATAGAGCGAATCAGTTACAAAACATTGTATACCTTCTCACATATACTTTGTATACCTTCTCACGTGTAATTTATATAGATTTAAATTACCCAAGGCGAGGGTGGGTTGGTTAGCTTTAATCCTGTACAGAACGCAAATAGACCATGACATAGCCCAACGGCTACCTCGTTAAACCCGATGTACACTTGATATGGTTAATAAAATTAAAGTATGGTTTAACAAAAAATCTGACGCTCTATTCATCAGCGTGGCCTTCGATAGTTCTCTGTACACAGATAAGCATGTCTAGATAAAAGATAAATGTTCCTTCTCCTTGTGACAGTGTAATTCTATGTTAATAACATTAATCAGAAATGAAGTCAACTATGCACAATATTCAATTATAGTGGAAAGCAAAAAGAAGGTCAGCAGACAGATCATATACAGTAGTGACCTTAAAGATTATTTTAGGTGTGTTGAATTTGGTCATTGTATATTTAGCCTTAACATGACCGTTTTAATTATTAAATTGACATCAAACAATGGCACGTCACGAAATGCACCAACAACCAAAAATGATACAGCATTTGAGTGGATATTTAGTCATTATTTAGGCACTGAGGCTCATACCAAGTGGTATATAAAGTCAAAGACGCATTGAATAGCTTTTACTCTAAATAGAAAGAACCCTATTTAAAATGTTACGTAAAGAGACCAAAGACTTATAGGAGCCGAGACAATATAATTGATAATCGATTAATCGACTGATAAGTATTTTATCCCCTGCTTCGTGGTTATGATTGTTTTTAATTATGATTACGAATCATGTTCATTGATCTCACTTGCGAAAAGCGCATACTTAACTATGTTCATTAAATAAATAATTCCTATAAATTTCTAAAATTAAATTATTTAAGCAAGTCTGCCTTCTTCAGAAGTTTCCGTTCTTACGCGGCTAGTCATTAGAATTAACTTTCCACAATAACAACAAGACGATCCCAATTCGTCTGCCAAATAGTAAAAACAAACACAACTTACTGTTACAGTTCACCTTTTTGCCGTCCACGAAAAACTGAGCCTTGCACGAACCACATTGAGATTTCCTGAAACAGTCACAATATCGAGGATTAAAAACCAAAAACAGTTACGGGTTTTATATTCTTATAAATTTGCCAACAACTGTTTTTTTTTATAACATGCTTATCTAGTTAATGTTGACCAGCATGACCGCCTTGCAACCAGAATATTGTTTTAAAATGTTGTAGAAAATCTTTATCCGTTTACACATATTGTTTACAAGTCGCTCCGGTCTATATTATGCTATTTTGATATGTCGATTGTCTTGTGTAGTTTGTTTAGTAAGTTTGTTTGTTATTCCATATTGGCGAAATTTGTTTCTCACAGCTTGTCATCAACTGAAGAAAATGGAATAAACAACGACTAGATACACAACAATTACATTACGCATAATGTTATTGAACGTGGACTTTACAGTGGAATACACGTGGATTCAACATTGGAGCGTATGTAGACTTTACAGTGGAACGTATGTAGACTTTACAGTGGAACGTATGTAGATTTTACAGTGGAAAACCTGTGGAAATTTTCAGTGGAACGTATGTAGACTTGACAGTGGAAAACCTGTGGAACTTGACAGTGGAACGTACGTAGGCTTGACAGTGGGACGTATGTAGCCTTTACAGTGGAACGTATGTAGACTTTACAGTGGAACGTATGTAAACTTTACCTTCGAACGTATGTAGACTTTACAGTGGAACGTATGTAGATTTTACAGTGGAAAACCTGTGGAACTTTACAGTGGAACGTATGTAGACTTTACAGTGGAAAACATGTGGAACTTTACAGTGGTAAAGACAGCTGTATTTCTATTGTTCAAAAAATTAAATCAAAAGAAACAACTTTTATTCGTTTCAAGATACCAAACTTTATTGCACGATTCAAAGTAAGGCCTATATCATGTTGAAATATGTGATGTTCTATCCTGACAGAAGTTTAACAAAGAAAGGAAGATTAAAAGACTTTTCCAAGGTGAAAGGTCGGGTATGAAAATAGATACAGTCGAACGTGTGTAGACTTTACAGTGGAAACCCTGTGAAACTTTACAGTGGAAAACCTGCGGAACTTTACAGTGGAACGTATGTAGACTTGACAGTGGAAAACCTGTGGAACTTTACAGTGGAACGTATGTAGACCTTACAGTGGAACGTATGTAGACTTTACAGTGGCACGTATGTAGATTTCACAGTGGAAAACCTGTGTAACTTTACAGTGGAAAACCTGTGGAACTTTACAGTGGAAAACATGTGGAACTTTACAGTGGAAAACCTGTGGATTCAACATTGGAACATATGTGGACTTAACAGCGGAATACAAGTGGAGTTTATAGTGGAACACAAGTGGAATTCACAGTAGTGAGCTACACAAGTAGAACTTCAAGTGGCACACATATCGACTTTACAGTGGCACACACGTGAATTTTACAGTGGAACAATTCGGGTTCTTATTGACCCTAAGACCAGAAGCACCAAACATTATAATACCTCCTACTAACCAACCACTAGTGTGGCTCTTGTTCCTGTGGACTAAACGTTACATTTATGGACTCGAGATAAACAGACATGTTGGTTTTATCTTACAAAGCTTCGTTGTTGTTTAAATTACCAATGACAGAACAAAACAAATCCAAAGAGAACAAACAGGGCTGAAGCTGACCACAGCACAGCAGACTACTCTTGTTTGAAGGGGTAGATAACCTAGTCAAATCACCCTTAAGCTGAGCACAGCAGACTACTCTAGTTTTAGGGGGTAGATAACATAGTCAAATGTATCTAAAGCTGAGCACAGCAGACTACTCTTGTTTGAGGGGGTAGATAACATAGTCAAATGTATCTAAAGCTGAGCACAGCAGACTACTCTTGTTTGAGGGAGTAGATAACATAGTCAAATGTGCCTAAAGCTCAGCACAGCAGACTACTCTTGTTTGAGGGGGTAGATAACATAGTCAAATGTGCCTAAAGCTGAGCACAGCAGACTACTCTTGTTTGAGGGAGTAGATAACATAGTCAAATGTGCACTGGCTTAAGAATGACAATTTAGCTTAAACACGTGATACTGTTAGCAAGATTATCCAGCAAATTTCAATATCATTGGTCTAGCATCGATCAGTAAATATGTGAACTTTAAACCCCATTGCGGCGTGAAATAAAGATAACTTATTGCCTTTTGGTTATTCCGATAATATTATTAATGTTACGCCTTAGCGATAATTTATGTTATTTTGTTGTGTTTACACTCAGATTAAATTCGTCATAATTTAAGTAACTCTGATTCTGTTTGCAGGGTCATCCGGTAGAACAATGTATATCGTTGATAAGAACCCTATGTAAATAAGAAGTATAAATAAATAAAAAAATTCTTAGTTTCAAATTCTTCTGACGTGAAAACAAGAGTGTTGTAAACACTTCTTTAATCGTATAAATATGGCGACATCTTACACAACAAATCTAATTGGCTTTTTGGGAAACCCTATCACTATAAGTCTTGTTTTAACTAATAAATACTACATGTTTTCACTCGCCAATTGTCTTTTCTATTCAATTCGATGCACACAGCATCAACAGAACAATCAACTTGCGTAAAATCACACTGTTACTAAAAAGAAAAAAAGATGAAGCGTTTTGTAATTTTCTGCTCTTAAGAAATAATTTTGCTTCGAGCCATCTCATGTTATTCACTCGCAGCCACCTGCTTTTTTTTTCCTTTTTGTTTTTTTATGCAAGCATTCATCAGCTTGTATTCAGTAATTCTTAGGCCATAGGCGTGACACACTATGCGACATTATTAAGGGTAATTAAATCTTACTTACATCATATTGTATACACCGATGTAAGGTTGGGATTTTTTGGGGAGCTTTTTTCTTGCTTTTTTGATTTCGTAAAAAAATTTATTTCCATAAATATTTCTTTTCTGTCAAAGCAGCCGCTAAATGGACAGCTAATTAAGCATGTTTTCATCGACAAAGGAGACAAGCTACAGGCAATTTAACCCTATCCAAAGTTATTGTCTCTATGTTATTATAAATGCTACATAAAAATAACATTCTATAACCGTTTACATTTTTTGTTAAATTGTTATGTTTTTGCCCATGACTGTGTGATGATTGCACAGCGTTATAGAAAGGTCCAACGCTCTGTTGACTGCGGCTTACATATTTTTTTGTATAAAGGCAGCGAAAACATGTTGCATGTTAAACCGGGATTTGAGTCCGGGTCCTTTGCGTTTCAAGCCTCACACTGGCTGTGTAGTATATACTTACATACAAACTGCATTCTCGTAAGCTTTACACGATGCTGTTACACACGGGTCCTCCAAACACGTGACCAATGGTTCCAAGGCGGAACAATCTATAATTAAAAAGAAACAAAACAATATGGTAAAGACAGCGGTATTTCTATTGTTCAAAAAATTAAATCAAAAGAAACAACTTTTATTCGTTTCAAGATACCAAACTTTATTGCACGATTCAAAGTAAGGCCTATATCATGTTGAAATATGTGATGTTCTATGCTGACAGAAGTTTAACAAAGAAAGAAAGAAAGGTCGGGTATAAAAATAGATGCAGAGTTCTATATCGCTATTAGTCTACTACATGACCCATATATAACGATACAGAACAGTGCTGAACCCAATTGTGTAATTTTAAGTTTTGGCTTTTATTGGTTTTAACTCGTTCAATTAAGTGTTTTTCAATTCTGTTTAGTAAATTGAACTTTCAGACATATTTTATGTATCAAAAATGCGCACCTGGCGCATTAGTAACATGCAAAAGCTAATTTAATGTGTCAACAGTGGTAGCAAGATTTCGGCCAAATTCGAAAATCTCCCTCTATCACTCGACTTTTGTTTTGAAATTACTGCTGCATAGCGAGTTTTTCACACTCACGATGTGGGAATTACAATGTTTTAGCATGGCACAGTTCTGTTGCTAGTATGAGAAGAGCTCAAATATAAATCTTATCCCCAAAAAACTTTGGAGACCGTCTATTGCTTTTTTGGTACAGCATATATAAAAAGAAACCCACTCACCACAGCCTATCTCCACGCCTTGAATGAAATGCCTTGATGTACATTCACCACAGTAATTGCCACTGAAAATAGAACATCACAACTGAATCAATACTATCATAAATAAATTGAGTGACAATATATATTATTTCCTCCTACACCAACCCTGAATACTGATGTACATTGTATATAATCCCCTACACCTCGTACATCATCTCAGATAACTGATGTATATTACGTCCCACACCTGGTATATCATATCAGAGTGCTGATGAATATTACGTCCCGCAACTCATATATCATATCAAAGTGCTGATGTATATTACGTCCCGCAACTCATATATCATATCAGAGTGCTGATGTATATTACGTCCCGCAACTCATATCATATCAGAGTGCTGATGTATATTACGTCCCGCAACTCATATATCATCTCAGAGTACTGATGTATACTACGTCCTACATGGAGGTCGCAAATGCTTGAGTACTTAGATGAACTAAGAATATATTTCGTCTTTTCTATTCCTTTATTAGTTCAACAATATATTATCATCGAATATTAAAATCAGTAAATATTCAATATTTGGATGACACACTTGGTCGGGTTTCCTTACAGCTTAGCCAAAACTAGCCTGTGGAAGTAAAGCTCTGTTAAATATGCCTCTTTATCGATACACCTACTCGAATTGCTCAGCTAGGTCATCGTTTACTACAGTACAATAATCATTCTTTAAACATAAAGAAGTGTCCTGAATATAATGATAATACCATTGATTTACGTTTTAATATTGTAAAAATGAACCCGACTTACAGACAGTCTGCGCTTGGATAGGCACCACAGGGGAATCTCTCACAGGGCACGAAGTCACATTCTTGTTTAGGTTTATCTGGTGGACAATCTAAAAATTAAAAAAGGTATTAGTTACTGTGTTTTAAAATTTTGTATTGCTAGTAGGCTATAAACAAATGCCTCCAACTTATCAAACGGAGAGATTCCAAGACAAAATAGAACAATTTAACAAGAAATCACAAGTCTCACTATTAGAGTATGTCGATTTAATAATGAAATTAGTTTGTTAAACCGTTCTGATAGAGTACTTGCGATAGTTAACATTATAATTATCATAAAGTTTCCTGTGCCCTGGTGCTCTCTGAGCTATTGTTACAGTTTCCAAAAACTACTTTCTTTTCAAATTACTTTTTAAGTCATGCTTTCTTCTTGTGATTTCGTTTTACCAGAAATCTACGTTCGAAAATTTAGCTTATAGTTGCAAACAGAGACAGAATGAATATTAAAACGCTTTTGTGTTTATCAAAACAGCCGCACAGTAACAATATTTGTCTTTTATTTTGAGGGAAGTGTCTTTACTGTTTTGTCTTTACCACAGAATTCAGCAGTTTGAATTCGAATTAGGTTTCAAACAATATTGGTGTCTTTGAGGGGGAGCGGGTTACATAAATAGTGCAAAAAACATTTTTCCCTTGATCCTAATGGAGGCATTTGTATGGCTCTTGTTTGTTATTGGCTGGGGCAGATCTTCGCCTTAATTAATTAAGTGTGCTTTTATTGTCCTTACCTCAGGTCAAATTAAATTAATCTGATTACAAGATAATTTAAAAGAACTAACCGTTCTGGAGACAGTTTTGTTGGCAGATTTGAAACTGCAGTTTGTTATTTGTACATATCTTTTCCCATTGGTTAATAGTATGTATCAAACTAATGCGTCACAAATAAAAATTAAAACAGAGACTCGTTACATTGTTCCTTGTTTTGTCAGATTCAGCGATAGTCAGTCATGGTCTAACGGTGGCAAATATAACACTTGCGAGAAATAACTAAGGAAAAAATATCAAATAACAATACGTGTCATGTCCGTTGAACGAATTATATCAAAGATAAACGGCACGTAGGCGTTGTTTTCAAGGAAAACGGATTCGGTCCAACGCAAACATTTGCTAAGGTTTAATTATATAACTCATAGAGAATATATGTGTTTCCAAACTGACCGGAAATACAAGGAACGATGATTTACTGTTACCTTACTTAAAGTAATTTTATTGAAGGATATCTCTCGATGGATTTAGAGGGATATCCTATATTGATTGATTGAGATATCATTTATATTGATTGATTGATTGATTGATTGATTGATTGATTGGTTGGTTGGTTGATTGATTGATTGATTGATTGATTGATTGATTGATTGATTGATTGATTGATTGATTGGTTGGTTGATTGATTGGTTTTAATTGAAAAATTACTTACCGGCTAGTGTCGCTGCTACCAAGGTGCATACTGAAACGAAAAAATATATATATATACAAAATATCACATCTCCTCACTATGGTGTGAGTTTGCGACCTGGACTAAACTTCACAGTTAAAATGTAGTCAGATATTATTCATCTCGTGTAGGCAATGTTCTATGTCCGCACCCAAAAGCCAAGATCAGTAAAAAAAATCAAAGGAGCATTATTTAAAATCTCATCAATACAATTTGCCCCAACTTACCCATCTAACACCCAGAGATATCTGTACATACTAAAATAGGCTCGTACCTTTCTCCAGATTGAGAAGAGTACTAGCACTAATGTAATGGCAGGCCACCCTTGTTGTTGTTGTAGTAATGTTTCCCCAAAAAAGTGCGATGACAAATGAATCGTCTTAATTTTACTGACAAATTAGTTATAATTAAACAGAAAAAAGTTGTTGTAGGGTCGAATCAATCTGAAATCTTTAAAAGGGAGAAAAAATAGTAGATAAAATCGTAAACCACTACCATCGAATCACATTACTCGCTAAAAAAAGCAAAGAGGGATAAGTCTTTCTAGGTGAACAACAAGGTGGCCAGTCAATACCTTTGAGTCAAAGACTCGACGGTAGGAGCGGTAGGAAACTGATTTGATTCTCTATTATAGAATGATATATACAGTGTCCTTCAGACTATTATAAACCATATCGCAAATAAGAACGACCTGGGGTTTATGGAGGGACAGCTCCACGGCGTAATCCGGATCAGAGCCGGACATCTTTAATAGTTTACTAGTAAATCACGGTTTGCCGCTACACGGCACGTATTGCGGGCCTGTCCTATGTGTCGAGATAGGCAATGGGCGAAATGGATTTGCACGCGGACTCAAAATCTTAACTTAACTGATTCGGATTTGTTTTTCATCTTTGGTGAATCAAAGAAGGCAGACTATTCTGATCAGTATCATTTTAGTTCACCATTTTATTTTTTACCTTAGTAAATTCTAAGCTACATTCGAACTGGATGAAAGCCTGTTGAAACCCACAAACCGTGTAATCGCGGCTATATACACTTAACTACGATGGCATGTTGTCAAAGCATGTATGCTGTGTATATAATTAAAACAAACTCAATATATCCTTTAAAACATTAAAATGCTGTGTCTAGTTATATGTCCCTAGGCACTAAACTAACTGGAGCATGGAGCGCACACATAACTACTTTGTTGAAATAGCAAATGATCACTTAAAGATTAGGAAAGTACACTTATGTTAGACGGAAGGAAATCGCCGAAAAAAAATTGATTTTAATATTTGGTAAGCCATCTTTCGCCTTGTATAGGAATACAGAACTTTTAAAATCTGCTGTTATGTAATCTCTCATAAAATGATACTATCTTAGGCTATGCTTGGCACACTGATTATTTTACCCGGTCTCAAGGGTATTTCAATTCTTTAACGACTTTGCGTTGCCGGTGTATGGTGGAAAACCGGTGATTTACCTCGTAAAAACCAGGGGATGGCAATTTCCCTTATATTTGTGTGGTGTAAGCTGATTATATGTGATATAATCAAACAGTTATATGGCCGGGAAAGTCCGCATTGAATTGGCGTGTCAGAAATCATCGCAATGTTAAGGGTTCCTTGAAGATACAACAACAACTGTTACATGATTAAACTCTCAGGTCGTATATATACTAGTTAATACAAAACACATTGAAATGGACCTAAAATATTACCTGTTAAAGAACATATACCATATCTACATATAGTTTCTATATAATGTTATGCTATATCGTGTATTAGTAACAAACAATTCTATAGAAATAATTCTTGAATCATTTAACGGGGGGAGGGGATTATGCAAAAGACAAAATATTCTGAAATCGTAGGTACAAAATCTTTCATGCGTCTACGGACCATGGTTTAAAATGTCTGAGATATGATAAATAATACAGTGATATTTTTCCATGTTTTGAATGCTTCAAGCCCTCTATGGATAGTATGTCCCAAGCCTGTCATACTGTTTTACTTTGCATTTGACAAACATCATTTTCTCCAAAACACTTTATATGTTATGGTTTTGTGACTTGTACTGTTGGAGTACACCGCCGTCATTATATTATAAGTGAAATAACCATGAGTACGGCGTCAATAAGTAGTTAATTGAATATCTTGTAGGTCTTACCAGAGTATAGAAATATTTAAACGTGACCGATCGAAATAACTTATTTAAAATTTATTTACTTTTGCTAAGACAGTGACGAAAATGATTGTTGTTCGACGTGACGTCACAGTACGCCCGGGGTGAGTTTAAATACGTGATGAATAGACGATATTATATGAGTATTCCAGGAAATCTCATTTATCAAACGAGTGGTATAAATAGAAATTATACCACGAGTGATTATTTATACCATGAATTTCAGCAGTGTCAGCATCACTGGAAGACATAACTTTTGGTTATGCTACTCGTGTTATTACACATTGGCCAATTTAGGGGATAAAAGGATGTTATTATGCAGTGAATCCAATATTATTAGTTATTGGCGTTTTTCAAAGGGCATACGGATTTTTATGACCGCCTTGAAGTTCGTATACCCTGAGCCGCAGACGAAAACCGTCAATGACGGCGAAAACCGTCAACTGTCAGTTTTATTAAATCAAGAAAATTTGAAGCGAAGGCCGCCATGTTTGTTTCTTATTTCCCGTGAGTTGAAAATTCTTCCATTGTGTACGGGTTTTTATCCCCTGGCAAATTGACCAATCAAAACACAAGGAATTTGGTTGACGGATAATAAGTAGTATTATTCTACTCGTCCACGTTGCGTCCAAAGTTCGTATTGGATGAGAGCCAGTAAATACGTCAAGTGTTTCTGCACAAACACTCCTTGCTTTAGAGCAGTGTGACGTTTTATTACACAAAATCCAATACGGATTTCTATGTAGAATTTTCAATTAAAAATGTATATATATCAAAATAATCCAATATGGTATTTATTGTATCGCCAAGTGGAACATACGGAGGATTGTCATTGGATTTACATGTTTTATAATCTCATATAGTTATTTGCTTAAAAACAGTTTAAGGATCTAAACCGAAACATTGTCATCAATATCAAAACTACGGTTGATGAATACAGTATTTTCAGGAACTTTCTATTCTGTAGAAGGCTGGATAACTTAGTAGTTCAGGCGACAACTCCGTATGGAATTAAGGGCGGAATACTCTGCGGAAAATCACAAGTATTACCCATGTATCTACAACAATTATGGCCAATACACATATATTGTTAACGCTAGTCATTCGAATCAAATATTTAATTGGTAACCACAAACAGAGGTGCAATCTCTAATTTTAGCCTGGAAAATTTTAAATATTGCCTGCATGATAAAATTATTAATTCAATGCAGCAAACATTACTGATCTTAGTCATGCAAAAATTGTCTCGCCCTTCAATTAGCTACTATAGCTTTAACAATATGATAGTTTATTAACCTCTGATCTTTTCATAAAGATATAGAGATTATTAATCATATACATTCTGTTGTTATCTGTTATTTAGGTTTGGATGCCATAGTTTCTTTAACATTTACTTTGATAAAATAAAAACAAAATAAATTAAAATTAAACAAGAAAAAAAATAACCTTGAATGCAATAAAGATGCAGATAATAGACAGGCTAAAAGAACTCCACCTTATATTGTGAGTGACTTCTTTAAGGTTTTATTTACTGACCCGTGACGTGCAGTATATGATGCATATAATTAAAAGATTGACAACGACGTGGTGTTTAGCACAAACCCGAAATGATTAAGTACATAGAAAGATTAAGGTTCATAACATTACTTTTGTGGTACAACTGTCAATTGTATCTATATATTGTATCGGTGTCTTGAAGATAAATAAGCAACTGAGTAAACAAAAGAAGCGAGTTGAACCGTGTCGCTTAAAATCGGGTTACACGGCTTGGGAGTATGGGTCAAAACATGAATCTTATTGAAATCGAAGCAATCGTGTCATCACAAACATTATATTAATAAGAAACAACATAAATACTGTATTTATATTTTAAGTCAACTTCTTTTCATAACTTAATTATGGTTGTAAACATCTGAATTGTTCGAAGTATATTTAAATATGCCTATGTATATACAACCATCCTTATTATGTATGGTAACAGCAAAAACGATCTACTTTCATCGATTCATAAGGTCCATTCATCTCACTTAATGAATGTGTTAATCTATAATCCAGACGATAAATACAACAGTCAACGAGCGATCCAATACAGTAGGGTGCGATTTATCGCTGAAACACTAATCCTCGATTCATATTCATTGATCACACAACTGCCCGACTAAGACCCAATAAAGTTTTGTTTTTATTAAGTTCGATTGAGTATTCTTAAAAAGAAAACAATAATTCTCCCTATCGTCGAATCTTTGACTCTAAGGTATTGGCTGGCCATCGGGTTGTGTACTTTAAAAAAACTTATCCCTACATGTAGTTTACAAGTTGAAGTCTATAATGATCAGTACATTTTTATGGATAACAACTGCTTCGTTTAGTGTTGGCAGCTTTAGGACAGTTTAAGAATCTCAACCAAAACGTTGTCATCCATATCGAAAGTACGGTGAATCAGTACAGTATTTTAGGGGACTTTCTATTCTGTAAAAGGCTGAATAACTTAGAAGTTCAGGCGTCCGGCATTTACTACTGGTAATTCGGTGCCTGATTCTAAAGGCCATTGGTTCGATTCCCTCAATGTTTTCATTCCACAAATTGTTCTGAACTAGAATCTGTTCATTATCAAAAAGGAATATCCCAGAAAATTTAGATACTTTTACCGGTCACAAAAATATGTGCCTGAGTATGTTTATAACTGATTATAGGTGGTATTGCTTTGCTCTTTTGTGGGGGTTTAATTCTGCATTTTACTGACTTCACAATTGTATCAGACAATTTTTGTCTCTGTTTAATTATAAATCAGTTAGTACCGAGAAGTTTTCTTCACCGGGGCACTTTTTTGGCTGAAACAGTACTATGACGACAACAGAGATAGCTGACCATTTCATTGGTATACTTTTCAATCTGAAGATAGGTACGAGCCTATTTTAGTATCATATTCATGTAATATCGCGCCTTAACATATGGTCATGTGATACTTCTAATGATTCAATTGAACGATGTATTCCAATAATGGCGTATATTAGTTTACTTATACGATATAAGAGAATCTCCAAACAAAGAAATCATTATGGTAATTAACACATATGATTGATGCCTTCAGGCGATTCCACCATGAATTTCTTGTTTGGACTATATTGCTCAAAGCTGATCAACGTAAAAACTTTCGTAGTTCAATTCATCCTTCCTGTCTATGGAAGCCCGTATATTATTTGGATGATTTAATTGAGATCGTAATTCTGGTGTTATTCGTTTTCAAATTCTATATGATAAAGAATCATTCATTATTTAATGGCAAATTTAAAGAGAACAATCTAGCTTGGGTGCTGAATGAACACAGAGATTACCTTAATCCTGACAAAGCAATAAATATACATCAAATATTATTAAAATCAGACTATTGATTATATTATTAGAAATTCATTATAAAGTTTAAAAAGACTTACCCCACAAAATAACCACCATTGTATTAGATGGCGGCTGATTCCAAGCCATGATTTTCCACGACACTGGGCGGTTATGTTTAAAAAATTCGTCCACACCAGTAGTCCTATAGAGAAACAAATAAAGTAGAGTTTTAGGCAAAAACGTTGTTTTATATATGAAACAAAAATAATTTAAAAAATATAACTTAAAAATAGTAATCAGGAAATCTATATTCACAACTGGTCAAAACAAAACTATGCCAGTATAAGACATTGTCGACTAGATGGTATTTCGACTCGGCTATATTTAGAACCTAATCTGCTTAAACATCTCCAATGATAAGATAACTAGTAAAAAAGAAACAGATCTATCTTTCTAAAAAAACATGTAGTATAATGCCACTATTACTGAGCCACCCCAGGGTAAGGTTTATGGCGCACTAAGAATACGCTTAGCTGGGGGAGAAAAAAAGCTAGTGCTGAGCTGGTGAACATATACATATCTTATTGTGATGGCCTTTTTATGTGTTTGCCTTAGTGCTTTTTGGTGGGTAAAAATTGTGTAGTAGACAACTGTATGAACGAATTGAATGATAACTAACTCGCCGTTGCCAAAATGGTACATAACAACTTCTTCCATAGTTCAGTCATTTAGAGAATCATGCGGATTTGAGTCCAAGTAGAGAAGCTTATATTTCCCACATGCAACATGGGGATAATCACTTTTGTGTATGTTTAGTTAAACATAGTTATAGTTAGAATAACATTAGATATTAGCAGAAGTCCATTAACTAGAAGTGTGAAACTTCGTATTCAGTAGTGTAGACGGCATTGTTTCTAAAATGTTCACATTCAGCTCACGCAGCGCCCCTTGTGGCAAACTGGCAAACCGTCAGGGGAGGTAATTTCAGAATTAAACTGAACCTTTGCTGCAGCCAGTCAATTTGACCTGGGTTGACCTTGCAATAAGAGCGAAATGCGCACGGAATCATAGGATAAAAGAATAAAAGAAACAAGATGGCGACTAAAATGGATTTAAACCATGTACAAACGGGGCAGAATATTCAAAACTATTCAGTGCATAATCAGGCATTACAAGGCGCTTCACAAGGAGAAAGTTGGCGTCAAGAAATTCGTTAAGAAATCGTGAAGTGAAAAGTGAAAGTGAAAAGTGGAAGTAAAAGTGAAAATTGGAAATTGAAAAGTGAAAAGGTGAAAGGGTGAAAGGGTGAAAGTGAAAAATAGAAAATGGAAAAAGTGAAAAAGTTGAAAGTGAATGTGAAAAAGTGAAAAAGTGAAAATGGAAAAAGTTAAAGGTGAAAGTGAAAAAGCGAAAATGGAAAAAGTAAAAATGAAAAAAGAAAAAGTGAAAGTGAAAAAGTTAAAGTGAAAAAGCGAAAAATGGAAAAAGTGAAAGAGTTGAAAATGAAAAAGTTAAAAGTGTGAAAAGGAAAAGTTAAAAAGAGGCAGATTGTTTACTTCATCGTATTTTGACACTGACTGCAAATGTCCCGCTAATTTGGACTAACAGAAAAGGTTGCAAAGAAAAATATTGACTTTGATCAAAATCAAACTATTCATTTGTGAACAGAAATGTACTTAAGTCGATCGTACATGAAGAAATAATGCGTATGAAATAATTCAAATTATAGGAAAGAGAAAAGATTAATAGAGTCAACGGCTTACACAGGAGCAAATTACGTATAAGTCTGTAACTCAGTATACATCCAAACCATGATTTTCATAAGCCCTATACGATTTTCCCATAATTCAAGAGTAGAGCAAAGGTCAGAAGTGGCAATCGAGAGTTACCGACTTTTTACGACTATTGCCGAATAAAATGTAATTAGCGCAATGTAGAGAATTAAAATAATCTACTGCGCACATCATACAG
The DNA here is from genome assembly GCA_032466195.1 of Katharina tunicata. Classification (NCBI taxonomy): domain Eukaryota; kingdom Metazoa; phylum Mollusca; class Polyplacophora; order Chitonida; family Mopaliidae; genus Katharina; species Katharina tunicata. The sequence continues at coordinate 21,173 of JAVFBZ010032480.1, forward strand.
TCGAAGTCACCCTATCTCTTATAACGTGGGCGATGGAAACAATGCCGTCTACACTACTGAATACAAGGTTTCACACTTCTAGTTAATGGACTTCTGATAATATGGATATTCAACTTCTGGTATATTTCCATAATATCTCATGTTATTCTAAGTGTCTTGACTTTTATATGCCCCTTAAAGAAGATTGTTTTAGTTATTATTTAATTGAACTCATCAATACAGGACGAGAAGCCGAATTCCAAGGCTGCTTGTGTCCCTAAGGGATAAGATCATGGCGAACAGTCCAAATTCAAGGGTTAAGATCAAGATGAACAGTCCAAATTCAAGGGATAAGATCAAGATGAACAGTCCAAATCCAAGTTGATAAGATCAAGGCAAGTTGTCCAATTCCGAGGTGTAAGATCAGGGCTAGCAGTCTAATTACATGGGGAAAGATCAGGGCGAGCAGTCCAATTCAAAGGGATGAGATCAGGACAAGCAGTGCAATTCAAAGGGATGAGATCAGGGCGAGCAGTTCAATTCAAAGGGGTGAGATCAGGGCGAGTAGATCAATAACATTGGGAAAGATCAGGGCGAGCAGTTCAATTCAAAGGGATAAGATCAGGGCGAGCAGTCCAATTCAAAGGGATGAGATCAGGGCGAGCAGTTCAATTCAAAGGGATGAGATCAGGGCGAGCAGTTCAATTCAAAGGGACGAGATCAGATCGAGCAGTTCAATAACATGGGGAAAGATCAGGGCGAGCAGTCCAATTACATAGGGGAAAGATCGGGATGAGAGTAGATCAGGACGAGTAGTTCAGTTAAACGGACTATGTTTACCATTCCAGAAGAGAAATGTTGCAGTCCGATAAAACAAATACACGCAAGTTACTGGATTATATCATGCTGGTAGAAAAAGAACGGCAATAAACTAGAAATAAATTTAAATCGACTCCAAAAAGATATATTTGTATTATAACTGTGTGTATTTAGGTCTGGGATATGTATGTCAGACAACACTATATACGTCCAGATTCCTATTGCACAGTAAACAGAGCGTGAATAGTTTTAGCTTGACCACTTTAGCAGATCTCCAACTGATTATTTATAAATGGTATAACTCATAAATACATTAAATTAGGGCACTATGATTGAAGGGCGAAATTATTAGTTGATACATAATAAGGAATATCTTTAATTCTCTCCAATTTGATATATTGAATCAGAGATATCTGTTATTTAATTACAGATATCTGTAATTTAATTAGAGATATTTGTAATTAAATTAGAGATATCTCAAATTCCCCTTAAATACGAGGAAATCAATCACAGCACACATATACAAAGTGCAGAATAAGACATCTCCCACATAAAAGAGATCTTGCGAGAGTAAAAGCTGGGACGAAATCCAGTCTATTGCTAGTTCTGAACTCGCAATTACCTCCGTCAAAGTCACAATGGCAATATTCTTGCCGACACTCCAGAGGCAAGTCTGACACGGCTTTTACTTTATTACCGTCGTAATGTTTTGAGAAAAACACGTGTTTAACCGGGATTAATGCCATTATTAAATTACGATCAAGACGATATCAAGACTTTAAACAAAAAGGTTTATATATAATTTCTGAAATACGTAAATAAATGAATACTTGAGATTGTGTGAATTATCTAATTTACAATAATTTGTAAAGATAAATAGCATATTTTATTATAATACTTTAAATACATTAGATTACTATCAACATAATTCCAAATAATTTCAAAACAGTATGTTTAACCATGTTAACTATGATGAATTAGCTTATTATCTATATGATGTTCATAGGATTAAAATACCGATGTGAAGTCTGATCAAAGTGATAATGACTATTGGGCTACTTTCTGTTTAGAAGACATGTAATGCAGAATAGTAGCTGTATTTCACGTTCGAATTGTCATACAATACTCAAACAGTGTTTGTGCTACAAAATGTGAAGGAAAGAACCGTAAGAAATTCTAACTTATAATCTGTTAAAGCAAAAACAGCTTCCAGTGTGCACGAAAGACGGAAGTAACTGTCCTGCTATATCATCAATTTGAATAGTGTTAATAATATGTCTGTCGGCACCGGAGCTTAAAAGTTTACGATGTGCAGTAAGGACGAACACCCCAAGGACGAAGGAGTGTACCTTTGGTGGTGAGTAAAGAAATCATCAGACCAGATCTTCCCTAATCACAATAACCTACAGCTTATTATCAAACTTATTATCAAAATGTATCTATAAACAAAAACGATTATCTGATACACTGGTGTTTAACGCCGTGCTCAAAGTTAGTTCACTTAAAAGCTGACATTGTCTCCAGCATCTTCACCAACTTAACCAAAACATTTGAAGCAATTGTTCTGCTGGGGAAATAATGGCCCTATATAATACGCATGAACGGTATACATACTATATACTATATACACTAATTAATGCTGTTAATGACTATTGTCCCATTATTAAATTCACACTGGACTGAGTAGATTTTCAATGACCTCGCGTTTAACGGCATTCACATAATGTTTATATATGTAAGGGACTCTTAGTAACAGAACACACATACACTGCCATTTAGTATCCAGGAGAGGGACTTAACGCCTTCTTAGAATAATTATTTTGTAACATAATACAGGAATAAATAAAATTGTGGATAAAAATTCGGTCGTTCCACCATAAGCCTCTGTAGCTCAGTCGGTTAAAGCGCAGGCCCTGCTAGCCAAGAGACCCGAGTTCTAATTCCGGTTGAGGCAAGCTAATTGTATTTCTCTACATTTATAAATATAACTTTAGAGGGTTTTTAAGGTGTTATTTAATTGAAAGATTAGTACTAACCAGCTGTCAGTTTTCTATGTCATTAAAATAAGTTGAATATATAAGGTTGTTCAAAGCTTCCGTAGTCTTGAGGGTCACAGTGAAATTAATACCCCATAAAGACCCCCCCCCCCCCACAAACACACACGATTTTAAAAAATACAATAAAATTGCTGTCCATTTTTGCGTTCTAAAATATACAATAAATAGTACATATTTTCTGTAAAACAATACCTTCTGAGCGTATATGTTCCCTATTATCCGTGCTCGGTCGTGGCGAAAACCCCGTGTGAGGTATTGGTCGGCGACCCTGTACTTATAACAACTCCCCGGACGTCACCATCATCATAATCAGAGTTTTTTTCCTTCATCGTCACTGATGTTTGTTTCTAATTTTGGACAGTATTGTTTTTTTGATCGTTTCACCTGAAGATATTCGGATATGTTGTGTGTATTATTGCGTGCGTTCAGTTTTTTTTGTATGTGTGTTAGCCTCATTAAGTTGTGTGTCTTGAATTTTGGTAAAATCTTATTCGCGGCTTTTTAAAACGTCACATTTTTTGGGATGCTTTAATTTAGCTGCACGCTTGATAAGGTACGAATCAGGCGTCTGAACAGGACTTGAGTGGGAGACAGAGGCGACGGGCTTAACTTGCAAAGCGCTCACCCGTAACCGCGTTGATTAATTTCTAGGCTGCATCTCGAGGTGTTGTCCTTTCCTCGTATTAAACAATGATCTAAATGATAAGAATGTCAACCACATTTACGTATAGATGGGTGAAACCCCTTGAAATAAAGAAGAAGACACTTGAGTTACAAAATGTTGAGGGTGATATTTTGTGTGTTTTTTTAATTAAGCATAGTTTAACTCCGAAAAAAGCATCTCTCCATGCTAATTACCTTATTTTGTTTTACTTGTCAAATTCGTATGTTTATGTTTTCTATCTTTACTGTTATTTTGTTATATTTTTGCATATATATATACCTGATTGTTTCTAAGTGGTAGTCATAATAACATGTAGTCTATAAGTTAAATCACTAATTTTGAAAGTTAATTTATTTGTCAGCTACATGGCCACACATTGTTAAGTCGGTCGGTTTTTGATAATTGGTTGCATTATTTTTTTTATTCCTGAATGCAGAAAACTTAAGCAAATAAATGTTGACCCCATTTTACATTTTAAAAAAAATCATATTAGTAACAAGCGGATAAATGCATACATAAGTAAATGAATTGGGCCCCATGTCTTTAAAAAAAAGTATTATGCAATGTATATATGTAAGCACAATTGCTATCGCAAAGTCAACACAATTTTCATGTAAATGTAAACACCTTATCTTAAAAAGTATTTAAATCGCTGACGTTTACCGGCTTGTAAACTAAAATAAAACATGAGCAATCTTTGTGACAATAATGTTATTAAATTTAGAGTTAATATAATTAAGCGTATAGACTAAATTAATATATAACGTTAGTCTATATAGGAGCGCGATAATGTGTCTTATTTAAACGCTAATCACGTATTTGGTCATATATGATTAACAGCTTAGTTACTGACATACAATGTACATACAAGAATTCCAACGATTCAGTCGTCAAGTGGTCAGTGTTATATACCATATAAGAGTTTATCCAATTATGACCTCAATAATTGAATGCCTGTCAACGACCCTTGCTAACTACAAACTATAATACCCTTTCCTGTGGGGAACAGCTGCGAGTTGATGCTGATTTAAAGTTACAGAATGTATCAATCTATAAATAAAATTAAAGTAATAGCAAAACAAGACAAATTACTGCCGAAAATTAAGAAATGCATCAGATTTCCCAAACCTTTATTTAAACTGTTGTTATCTTGAGTACAATCTCCCTCATACAATCGTTGAGTGGCTGACTAATTGATTGATTGGTTGATTGATTGATGTTTACGTCGTGATTAAGACTATTTCACTTTTATGACGGTGATGTACTCGTTCAGGATTGACTGCAATGGCAAACCATCAACGTTATATTCAGAAGGAAAGACTAATATGTTGGTTTAAAGTCACATACGCACCCAAATATTCTGTATTTTGTTTTTTTACATAATCACATGAATAATATATATTTTCATCAAAAAGTAAAAGTTAGAGGTATTCCGTTAATTCTATCCACAGATTTGAAAGTAAATGTAGTTAAGAAGCCTGGTAAAAGTTTTAAAAAATGAACATTATGCCAGAAATTTTAATGGGAAATGTGTCAATCTGCTGTCACATCTCAGAAACACTATGATGTACCGACGTCACTTCGAGTCAAACGTGTTAGCCACACCCCTTACAAGGTTCAAAATGTTGGCTCGTTACAAACAAGGTCATTCACCGCGGATGGATCAAAGTCTTTTTGAGCAAATATGGCCAGCCCTCTTTCCGTTAAATTCGAATAGCTGCTAGATTTCTCCTGGTCTACACGTTTTGTACCCAATTTATATTTTAACGTGACTGTTTAATTTCTGAACAAACATCAAATCTTTTAAAAATCAAGGTAAACTGAATAAGTTGAAAAATCCAAATTTTGGGGGCGTATGTGACTTTAAGAGCAAATGACTGCTGAATTGAGGAGCATTTATCAAACACCTCACTAGCACCATGCTGAAATTCTTCACGAACAGGACATGCCAATTTTTCGAGGAGCTTTATTCCATAAACGTTTTTAGGAAAAATAATCCATTAGAGGGAACACTGGACTGAACACTAGAAGTATTCATCGTTATGCAAAAAGCTTTATTTTTCACAGTCTCCTGATAAAATTAGATGTCAGTTAGACTGCTTTGAAATGGCGCCCACAGTTTCCGGTACAAATATTGCTATGCCTATAATACCACTCTTATTTTGTGGCTGGTCATCTGCAAGACTGTCTTGAGCTATGTAGGGTAATCCAAATCTGAATTTAAGTCACCTCTCATGGGGTTGTGTGTTAGTCTAAAAGAATTTCCCCTGTTCAATAAGATCTCTTCATATCTTTCTTTAAGTTACTTTTGTTACCAAGGAGTCGCTTTCAAGATATTTCATTGTGGGGAAAACAACAGATAAGACTAGAACCGGGTTTTAAACTGCGTTGGCAACAGTCTCAAGTGCCTTTTCTAGGAATCAGCAAGAGCAGAAAAATGGAATCAAGACTGTACCCTAACCTTTGAAGTCTGGGCAGTCTTAAAGTAAGACACAATTGGCAACATCATGATTTCAGCATTCTCGTTCTATATGGATATGTTGGTTTCAGTGGATACTTGCTTTCCAATTGCAAAATATATAGCCATACATGTACTACAATTATATAACAAACTGGACTGTAGCAAAAACGAAATGGACTGGATCGCTGTCAGCCCGCAGTCTGACCATTTGGCCACAATAGAGGAACTACAAAACAGCATTTATGTAAACATTGATAGGGAAAGATGACATCCGACGGAATTGGGTCCGAACGACTGAAGAGTCGGGAAACAAAAGTGACTGCAATCTTTCACCAGACCGTCGTCTCGGTGACTCATTTTGTATCTTTTAGGCCTAAATATCATTAAGTTTTTCAACGCTGACTTTTAACTTTTGGATAATAAAAGCCATCTGTGTAATTCCATCAGTTTTATCCACTACTTTCATAAGGGTGTGTTAATTTGCTGTCACATCTGGACCACGCTTTGATGTGCCGACGTTACTCCAAATCAATGGTTATTAGTACCGCCGCTTGTGAGGTTCAATACGCTGACTTGTTACAAATAATGGTCATTCACCGGGGTAGGCTTGTATCCATTTATTTGGACGAAAAGAGGTATGTGCAATTTTTTGAATCACATGCTCATCCATATTTTTGGGGGGGGTATTTCCACAAATTCTGATTGCCTCGATGTTAACAAGATATGAAGTTTATTAAAAAAGAAGAAGAGTTACGTTGAAATACAAACAAAAAACTATATAAGGGATGCAAGACTTGTGCAAGGCCTGGGAAATTGTGTCATAGTTCGAATTCAACGTAAAGTGGCCGGCCACTTTTCCTCATAGGTATCAACAAAGCCTTTGGTCTCACTACGGCAAATGAGCTTACAAGTTAAGAGTAAACAGTCGAATTTGGCAATGGACGGGGCTAATAACTGTCGTATTGTATGTAGTAAAGGCGGCCCCACAGGCAAAATGTGGCCCAGATCTGACAGCAAATTGACACAGCCTCATGAAAAGAGTTTCAATTTGTTTTTTTTGTTTTTTTGTTTTTTTTTATTCTTTAAAATTGAATTAACCAACACATCTGGGAGTGGAATGAACAGAAAGCCTTTGACTTTTACTTCATGACTAAAATATCTATAACTCATGTGTTTCTGTAATAACAAAAGATATCTAATATTAAGCTGCGTGCGTGACTTGAAACATACAACTCGATAGGTGCGAAACACTTCCAAGTATGTTTTCCAGCAAGATTATACATTTTTGTGTACTATGTCGACATTTCTTTAAGAACTCTAAACTGAACCACAAACGAAAACCTTTTCGACGGCGTCAAAGAAGGATTTATTTACAACAAATAGGGACAAACGAATATTGGCGCAATGAATTAGAAACAAATGAAGCAATTGATTTTTTATTAATATTCTTTAAAATCTTTTTTTATCTGGTTTAAATAGATAGGTCCTCGGCGACACCTTTAAAGTATCTGCCCAACGTCACATTCATCGATGTAACATTATCAATAACTGAACATTACGTATATAATTATCTCTCTGCGTTAGATACCAAGAAAAGTACTGGTTTGGATAATATTAGC